>BDJD01005120.1:206801-217057 GCA_002564525.1 Rosa multiflora | reverse complement strand
GTTACTTTTTCCCATTTATCTCAACCTGTAATTGTATTGTTTTGGATTTTCTTGGCTTTTGCAACCTGTTTCTATAAATTTAGTTTCATAGGGAAGAGAGTAGGTTCTCTCAATTGATGTGCGATAAGGATAATGACATATGGGTTTATATCTATCAGTGTTGACATTGAATTCTATCAGGGCACTAACAACTTTCTAATCATATAAACCATCGTCCTTCATGTGTAACCTTGAGCAGGCTCTACACTGATGATAGACTCCAATACTCACTTCAGAATCTCCTATAAATTAAAGTCTTATTTGTACCTTCAACAACCTCTATACTCCACCAATAGCAATAATTGTCAATTGTTTCTGGAATTCTTCAGTCATTGTAATTTCATAAATCGCTACCAGTTCTCGATCTTACTTCATGATAATTCTTTCCCCATGAGTGTTTATTCTTTTGAGTATTAACTCTGCTCAATATTCTAGGTGAACATATTAATACTAACTCTTTCCTTTTGTTATTTTCTTTCATTGGAGTGCAGATGCAGGACTTTGGAATATGAAGTTGCTTTGGAAGGATTTAGTTATGTGTTTCTTTTTTACAATTATGAGCTCTGGGATCTTAACATTTCAGGGGAGAAACTTGAAGAGAAATATGTATACGCTGGGAATTTGATTCGAGTGATGATTCAAGATGTGGAATTTATTGTACTCTGCGTTGGTCAATTCATGATTTTTTGGAAGGATTTTTCTTTTAATGCTATCTTTTACCGAGAATGTTATTGCACCTTTCGATATTAATGTTATTTTGTATTCATCATCAGTAGCCTCTGTTTTGAATGCTCAAATTACTAAGTTTCAAAGTAACTCAAATGAAAATCGCCAAAAGATAACAGAAGGATAAAATGATGGCCAAAACTAATAAAGAAGTTGTTTGCTAAGGATAATATAACACACAATAAGATGTGTATAAGAAAGGATTTAGACAGATCTTTTGCACTGAAACTGAAGTAATGATAGTAATCATAAATAACTAATAACTCATTGTAAACAAAATTTACACTAACAAAATTAGATTGACCATAACTGTAGGTAAATAATTGAAAAATTCTTTGTTTACAGAAAACAATTATTACTCTAGTTTCAACCAAATGTTTCAAGCTTTGTTTCGTCGACGTTTTTTCTGCGGGCATGTCGTTTTTGTGTGTCCATAGTTCTTGCACCAACTACACTGTCTAGATTTTTTAATACTTGTGGTCTTTTGGGTGCCTTTGGTCCTCACCTTTGGATCTTTTATAATATTACTGCAGTGCTCTGGAGTAACAATTTTTTCTTTCTCTTGCTTCCACAAGTCTGATAGTATGGACTCTAGTCTGATGAATTCTCTGTTTAGGATGTCCGTGCCCTCCTTTGTTTTCAATGCAAGAAAACACAGTTTACTTCCAAAACAATTTAAATCGCCGTACCTGCACGATATATGTTTTATTATTGATTGTTCATCACACTATAACAAGACATCAGTTAAAATTCACAAATGAGCCTAAAACTAATCATAATGTGTTGTTAAAAAAAAGAAAAGAAAAGTAAGTGACATTGTTAATGTAAAACAAGAAGAATTATTCAATATAATTAAATGTAGTATGTACCTGGCAAATTCTATAGCTTCATTAGGGACGTTGTCTTCATGAACTGATATTTGCATATCAGATTTTGCAGACTTCGTCCACCTCTTCATTAATAAGGATGAAGGAATCTCATTCATACGCTCATGTTTCATAACGTTAAATATATGACAACATGGAATGCCTTCGCATTCAAACAGTTTACATGAACACTCCATACGAGGATTGTTTTCATCAGGATAGTAAACTGTTGTGTACTCAATCTCTTGTTTGTTGTCATTGTAACTAGATGTAAAGTATACGCGACTTGAACCAAATACCATAGTTCGAGATGTTATTAAATCGCCGACCCCATAAATCTCGTTACGTACATGCTCAAACATACTATCAGTGAACATAGTACCTGCATGATGTTCCATGTTAAAAAAAAAAAAAAAAGACATGAATAAATTTATGTGTCCTAAAATCTTTAAGTAGATGCTAAATCTTCAAGTGAAAATAATATCTGCATGATGTTCCAATTTTCGAAGTGAAGAAGTAAGGACATGACTAGAGTTATTGGACTTAAAATCCTCTTCCACAACCTTGTTCCTAAGTCGTAACAATGCCCTATCAAGTGCCGGAATAAGTTCAAATAATTTCACACCGCTTTTCAGATAACCCTTCATATAGCTGTTCATACACTCACATCTCTGAGTGCTTCTCATACGGGCAAAAAAATGGCCACTAATAAATGCCTCTGCCCATATTTACTTCTTTTCATATATCATCTTAACTCAATCCTTATTGTGGAGACCATGTGTGTTAACCATAGCATTCCAGCGTTTTTCAAAACCATCTGGAGTGACTTCATCCCACATACAACGTCTAAATTCAGAAAAGACATTATTCTTACGCAGGTGCCTCCGGGCGTTATTTGCTATGTGCCACGTACACAAATGATGAGGACAACCAGGGAGTACCACTTCAATAGCCCTTCGCATTGCTTCATCCCCTTCAGTCAAAACAGCAACAGGCCTTTTGTTATTCATAGATGATATAAAGGTCTCCAAAACCCATGTGTAAGTCTCAATCGTTTCATCCATGAGTAATGCAAAACCAAAAACTATGGTCGATAAATGATTGTTTGAACCAACAAACAACACTAACGGCTTCTCATAAGGATTGGTTTTGTAGGTACTATCAAACACCAAGACATCTCCAAAAAAAGTATAATCCACCAGAGAATTAGAGTCTCTCCAAAACATATTCACCAACCTGTTATCTTCATCTATGCTAAACTTGCAGTAGAAATGCGAGTCTGTGGCAACTTTGCCTCTCATATATGCAAGTGCAGCTTCTGCATCACCCTCAAGTAAAATTTCTCGGCGTCTTGAATCTAACTTGTTATACAAGTCCTTCATAATAAACCCGACATTCTTAAAACCTCCTGATTTATCAACAATGTATTCATATGTATGACAAGGCTTAACAGACACTCTCTGCATAGATGTGGCCAGTGCTAAATGATGATCTTCAACTGATCTGTGTGATCGAAGAAGATGCGACTCATGTGCTTGTGCAAGCTGATGTGAGTGGTTCGTTATGAAATCATCAACAATATAGGCATTAATATTCGAACGGTACCTTACTTTGAACAAGCATGGACAATTGAATCTTGTTTCTTTCTTTGGCTTGCGAAGTCTTTTCTCGTTACTTATGTACTTTTCTCTTCTTTTCCCTTGAGCAGAACAAACCAACCGCAATGAAGTGACTCTCCTTGTTATGTGTATACTTAATCTCTTGTAGTCGTTTCTAACATCAAAACCCATAGCCTTTGCAGAAGCATTGTAAAAGGACTCAGCTTCCTCCACAGTCTTAAACTCCTGCCCTTTAAGATCTTCTGTAGACAACTTATCATACCGAACTCCCTTATATTGCATTTCATTACAGTCACTTCCATTTACTAAACTTTGGGACACCAAACCAATATCATATATTGAAGGTTCATATGATCCATCCATGCCTGAAACAAAGAAAATATTACCCAAGTATTAACAAACCATAATCAATTGACATTATGTTTGGTCTAATTTCCTAGCCCGGACCATTCTCCTAGATTATGTTTGACAGGATAAAACTGAATTACTCCATTTTAAATCTTCAAAATGTGGTAGAGGCTAGCATATACTTGATTAGGAAGAAGAACATTCTATCATTCATCATACATGACAAAAATCTCAAATGGAGAAAAAAAAAAGGTCATAAAATGCAATTACCTATCATGTAATTGCCTCTGTTGCACGTACCTTCCTTCTATATATTTGGAGGAAGAATTGCATACGCCGTCGTTTGGTGGGCTACACTAGAAGACGAACCTCTCATTTTCTCACAGTGAAAGGCTGAAACTTGAAAGTTGAAACGATGAGAAAGTTAACCGCCAGATCGTTGGCTGAAACTGACCCGAGCAATGACGGGTCGGAAAACCCAGACCGGAATTCGGAGCCCAAGTCCAAACTCCTGCCCTTTAAGATCTTCTGTAGACAACTTATCATACCGAACTCCCTTATATTGCATTTCATTACAGTCACTTCCATTTATCGAATTTTGGGACACCAAACCAATATCAGATATTGAAGGTTCATACGATCCATCCATGCCTGCAACAATGAAAATATTACCCAAGTATTAACAAACCATAATCAATTGCTCATCCATCCATTACTCATCAACTTTTCCCTTTTAGACTAATCCACTCAACATTCCTCACTTCTTTATGTAAATAGAAGCTGCACATTTTCTAACTCACTCAGCTTGACAAATGCTGAAACCATCGGAAAATTTTTTTTTGGATACAAAGCAATCTATTGAACCAATAACAGTACAAAGAGTATGAGACGACTAAGTTGCTAAAGGATATGTTTTTGGCATTTGTAAAGCATCAAAGTCGACTTCACAGAAGGTTGTTTTACATCTAAAGGGACATATATCATATAATAAAGTGTCATTATACAGTCATCATAGAAGAATCATTCCGAGTCCCCATTGAGGCAATTCTGCCTTCAATGACCTTTTGTCTTAGATTCCTATCTATAAGCCATTTAGTTTCCAAGTAATTGCTAATATTTTTTATCGCAGCATGATACTTAGATGAAAGAAGGCCATAGATCCTATTTCACTGTGAAGAATGATAATAAGCAAATCAAAGGGTGTAGGTATGTGTAGCAACAACCATTTCCATCATACTATAGCGCACCCATTTTTCTCAAGATACTAGGTACACTCCTTTTGTGGCAAGGGAAATTGAACTATGTCATATCAAAGCCTAATTCTGAGGAAGGAATTCCTATGGTAGGGCAATACAATGCAGCTAAAATTTCGAGCAATAGAGATAAAGCATCGGCATACCTGCACTTTGCTAAGGGTTAATTCCAACACCATCTGCAAAATAACAAGCAACAAGTGAGGAATGACAGAAATCTAATATAAAGAGGTAGACCTTACAACGGTGATTCTCAAATGTCTATAAGTGACATAAACTTGCTTTTCTTGATTGTTACTCAGCCAGTTACAAGGAATTGGGGAAATTACATGCCAGGATATATAAAAGCAACAATATTTGACCACTCAAGGCATTGATAGCCTGGGAATAAAGGCCACTTGCCGAGAGTTGCCTCATGAATTCGAAACTATTTTATCATTGTTTATAAAGCTCTATCCTTTGTCATTCTCCCCTCGATTCAATAATCCCATTTTTAATTCCAGCCTAACATCACTTCCCTCCTCTGTACGTGGATTAAAAGTCCCTGCTCTCAATTAAAGACTATAGCGTCCTAAATTCAGAGGATCTAATCCAATCATTAAAGTATCGCCGTCACTTCCCAGAACCCAATAGCCCTAATCTGATCAATAACCTCTAATGATTGAAGGATTCTACGTACCTGAGAATTGATTGAAACATCCAGTTGTAGTGGTCGTTCTTTCTCGCTTTGTACATGAACAAACTGTCATTCTTCCTCGTTTCCTCGTCTTCTCCTCTTTTTCAGTTTAGGGTTTTTTTTTTAAATTTCATTGTAGATATGTAATTCAGAATTTTGAAAAAGAAAAAAAAAAGGTTTATAAAGGCTACCTGGTAAGCAGGTCACTACTATTGAATATTTCTGACCATCAGATATATTCAACTTTTAATTAAATCTAACGGTCTAAAATATTCAAAAAACTTGATGTATGGCATACGTCAACATATGCTAGAATTTTCCCAAAATAATTTATACAAAAACGTCACTATTTACTTTGTTTATTTTTTTTATTTTTTATTTTTTATTTTTTAGATATAATTAGAAGTATAATTACAAAACTTTCACAAAATTCACAAATATACAATTAAAGAGAAACGTAAAAAAAATTTGTACAAGTATAAAAAGTAAAAAAACAAAACAATTTACACGTAAAGGTTATGTACAGGTATATATATATATAAGTTATAAACATAGTTAATATCTCAATTGATTCCAAGTTGTAAGTCGAGCCCAATAGAAACCACTACTATTGCTGAGCTACGTTATAGGGATAGTCGCCTAGGCATAAGTCTCTTTCCTTTGTTTCAGAAGGCTGGATGGCCAGATTAAGAGGTAAGTGAGAGAGAGGACTCATTTTGGTGACACTACGGAGGCTACTCCCTCATTGAGGTTTAGGCCCCTTTCGGCTACTCCCACATTGTGGTTTATGCACATTCTATAGTATCTCTGAGATCCAATTGAACCCATCACCCAGGGTCTCAACCTAAGACACCATCTGTATACGCCCCTTACTCAGCTGGGAAATTAACTCATGTGTTAGACTGTCCTCCAAGTGTTAATAAAGGCCACCCTCAACCTCATAAGACCTCAGAAAGTACTAATGAAGGGTTAAGGCCAATATTAACAAAAGGGCCGTTGTCTACTCATACGATTTTGCATACTCACAACAATTAAGTATTTAACGACATTCATAATTCAATTTTTAATGATTTTTCTCTTCTCTTTCTCTTTTTTATTTATTTATTTATTATATTTTTATAGTCTGATAAAATTAGACAATAAAAACAAAATTTTCACACCTAACTACAAGTACAAAACGTCACATCTTTACAAGTAAGGGGTGAGTCACATAGTTACCAAAAACCTGAATCTCATTATGAACCTTTAACCAAAGTTTAGACGTGCGGCCCAAGGGCTCTACCCTTAAAACTAGTCATATGACTAATGTTAAAGATAAAGTCCTTCACCTATTGTGTTATGGTTAAAACTCATAATAAAATCCTTACTCTTACCAACCATTAATTTTTTCACGAAAATATGTACAATTGTTTCTTTCTCTCTCTTTTATTTACAATTACTTTCAACACTTAGGTACGGGAACAGGGAATCTGGTGTGCAATGGGACTGAAACAGCTACCCTTTTCCAAGATTATGTTTAATCCAATTTACCTTAGTGTATCACAACATTTTCTTTTGTTATAAATATCATTGATATCAAATATAATTCCAAGCGGTAAATCAAGTGGACGTGCGGCCCAAGAATAGTCGTCTAGACACCAAGTCCCTCCTACATCCTTTGGGCAACCTTACTGAAATGGCCAGGTAGGGGAGGGCGACCACGAGAGGCAGATTCCATTTTGGCATGAGCTACTCACACATAGTGGTTTACGCCCATTTGTAAGCACTTCTGGATTCAGAACCCATCATGAACGTTGTCCCCTTCCTAGACACCATCCCACATAGGCTATATTTACTTGGATGAAAAAGGTCTTAAGTGTGAAGACAGTTCAATGAATGTTAATAAAGGCCACCCTCAACCTTAAGGGACCAGAACTAGGTACCAATAAGGGGTTTAGGCCAATATTAATAAACATGACTTCACCTATTCCTCTTTAATTTACAACTTACAATTAAACTTGTGTTCAATAATATACATAACAACCTAAGTAATTAATCTAAATTTCGAGAATTACAAACAATTAACAAGTATATATATATATATATATATATTTTTTTTTTTTTTACGATCACAATATACAAAACAAATATTCACAAATTTAACAACTAATTTTTCAATCCCCGGCAATGGCACTAAAAATTGATACGCCCAAAGCAAGCATATAATTTAACCATATAAGATGTCATTAGTAGTATAAGCAAGTAGGGATCGTTCTATTCCGAGGATTGAGGGTACACCTGCCATTTTAAAATAATTAAACAATTAAAATAAGTATAAAGTAAATTATTTACAAAAATAAAAGAAAGTATAAACATATTTAAGAATTAAGGGGGAGGTTTTGGTTTTTGGTTTTTTTCGAAAATTAAAAGTAACAAAATAAAGAAAATGTATAAACACAAATACAAGAATGAAATGAAAGAAACAAAGATAAAAACCAAAGTCATTGATAAATTTCGATTAAATTCCTACAATTGTTCATCTAAGTCATGAGAAAGAATTGATCATGTGAAACATTCAAAGCAAATGATTTCCCATTTTTTACTTTCCATCACTAATTAACCTAAGTGAAAGCACAAAGATTAATCCTATCAAACATGCAATCAAATTCTAGAAAGCTAGATCATCAACACATGTTTAACGCATGAAGAACATAAGAAAGGTTATCAATTCAAGTGTACAACTTAGTATGAAAAAGTTCATCTAATTGCAATCCTTTTCAATTAAATTCGGTTTTTGTCCAAAACCTTTACTACTTTTGATTCAATAACACATAACAATTAGGTGAATCATGTTCTTAAATCTAGCAACAATTATATATAAACCCTATATGTTTCGAACCACATAAGATAAACACATAAAAGATTTCAATCAAACAAATTTAATTAGACAATCTCACAAAAGCAACCAAGAATCACAATATAGGAATCTGAAAATCTCATTCAATCATATAAATTTCAGAATTAAGAGCTTTGTTCTAACATCAACGTCAACTAGAAACAAACCAACGAAAATCAAACAAAGTTACAAAGGTGAGGTCGAATTACACCGTGGATGGATGATGGAGATGGAGGTTAGATGTTTGGATCCTTGAAGCTTGAAAGCAAGTCTTCAATGGTGGTTGATGGAGGAATTGCTCACGGCTCCTTCTTCTCTTCTTTGGCCTTGCTTGAAATCCGTGGGATGCACTAGAGGATGGAGAGAGGGAGAGAGGGCTTCACGTTTATGAGAGAGTAATTTTCTGAATTGTGGAGTGTGGAACCTCTTTCACGTCAAGAATAGGGTGGTATATATAGGGGACGGCAAGAGTGTTGCCCTAGCTTCTTGATTCTTCTATTGTTTTCCACGAAATTATAATAAAATTCCACATAGCTTCCACCAATGATAACTCACCAAGTAAGCCTTGTGATGTGATCCGACCAATCAAAACTCTCTAAAATACCTCCCTAATATTTAGTTGCCGAAATTCCATGAAGATTTTCTGATTTTTCTCTTTTATTTCGGCCAAAATTCCTTTAGGGAATTTAGGGATACACCTAGTCACGTTTTGCGCTTTTTCTTATTGTCCACACTTCTTTTTTCCTTAAACTTCTCCCTATTTCTTCTCCCAACGTCTTCCTCTTGATATTTTCTGATTTTCACGTTGGCTTCTGATTATACGCATTTATATGCGTATAATTATATCTAAAACACTATAAATAAGCAAATCCCCATGTCAATTAAAATGTAATTAATCCATTTTTATTTTCTGTGTAGAAAATAAGCGGAATTGCGGAAATGAGAGAAAATGGTGTGGAATTGTGCAAATTCGGAGTTTTCGATAAAAGGACAAAAAGTCAACACTGAGTCAACTGCAGTGGATGCCGTGAAAGAAGTGGAATCCCATTGTCTCCGAAAATATATGCGAAAGTGCATAGAGAAAAAGGAAGGAAGAAAAAAAATAAATAAATAAATAAAATAAAGAAGAGGAGAAAAGAAAACGTTGACTTGATTAATTAATGATTAACTTGATTAATTAATCAAGTATTCAACCATCAGCACGTGCAAGCAGCAATTAAGCATTTGCTTTGCTGAATTGATTAGAGCCAATTAAATGCTGCCACGTGGCAGCTTATCATTTTCTTTATCTCAGAACACACCGAGACCATTGATTTCTATTATCTCTCTTCCTTTCTCTACCCTAGACACGGGCCACTATATATATCTATCACGACTCTCACATACCTACAGCGCCGCACCAGAAAACCAAAAAAACAGAGGCAGCCTCTTTGGGCTACTCTCTTTTCTCATTCTCTTCTCCTATCCTCTCCTCCTCCCTTTTCATTTTCTTTAGTTTCTTTAGTTTTATTTTGGGAATTTTGAAAGACTCACTCAAGGCTTTAAGGGAATCATCATCAAGAGTACCACACCTCTATTTTGGGTAGGTTCATACTAGCTCATAGCTAGGAGTGACCAAACTAACTCTCCCCTCTCTTCCTTATTATCTATTTCATAATTTTTATATATTTTTGTTGATGGATTCTTGTATAGGTTGTGAGTAGTTCAATTTTGGGAGTTAGGGTTGTGAACCCCTAACTCATCCTGTATAAATATTGATGCTTTAATTTTAATAAATTTAATTTCCATTGTGTATGCTTTAAATCCGAATTTATTGGTCCTTAGAAGCATGTTTCTAGGCTTTGTCACCCTTTG
>BDJD01005120.1:157181-189846 GCA_002564525.1 Rosa multiflora | reverse complement strand
AGCTTAAAATAGACTCTTCAATGATCATTTTGAGCTTGGTTTCATGAAAAATGGAGTTAAAATGAAATACTTATGCCATTTTGAAATTACTGCACTGTTTCAGGATTTCTGCAGAAATCAGTATTTTCTGCTACTTTGGATTCTTATTTGACCACTCATTTGAACTGTGAATGACGTGAAATTTTGCAAAATAGTAGCTTTACATGTCTACTTCAAATCTGGAGAATTTAGCATGAAATCACTGAAAGAGTAGTTGTTGATGAATTTTTCTTTCGCTATCAGTCTTCTGAAAACTTCTCAAATTTGCAGCAACCTTGTTACGAAACAATCTGTTTGAAAGGCTTTCACACCTTTGTCAGTCCTTGAATTTAAGTATGTTAAAATAGACTGAATATTAACATTCTTATCTGGATTTCCTGTTAACACTTGAGCAGGTTTGTAGAGAAAACAACAACCATGGGCCATATGATATACATATTTGCTTGTTACTTATATGATGATTTTGATATGAAATCATACAATTCTGTGTAGTCGAGGAATAGAAGTGTATAATGAAATAATGCATTTAATCTTTTTGTTGGGTGACTAACTCTGCATTTTTCTTGATTCAGGTTGTTGATGATGTACATCCTTTAACAATATATGATTCCTGAAGATTGTCTGAGGTTGGCTCTGATCATTTTTGTTACCGGTATTCATTATTAACACTTAGAAATATTCTGGACATATACTTTTAAAACAATACTTTGGACTTATGAAATAGCAGTGCATGTTACCTCTTATTTAGCTTTACTTTTAACATTGACAAGTTCTGTAATTCTTCTCTTTTATCATTTTTGCAGTTCAGAGAATGACTTGCCTGCAGCCATGATGGAATTGATATGGATAATAACGCAGCAGTTGCTAATCTCCATCACTTCCATATACTGTGGTTTAGCTACCCTTCTGTAATCTTTCTGTCTTTTCTTTATCTTAGCTAACATATGCGTGAATTTGTAGAGGAACAATAAAATTTGCATTATGGAGTATTGTAGAGTGGGTATTTTATCTTTTATTAATTCAAATGTACATAGCATTAGAATTTTGTCATTGTAATGTGTAATATTTTTTGCCAATAGGACAATTAATTTTTTGCAATTAATCAAAAAATCAATATATATAATTTTTTTTTAAAAACTGAAAAAAATTTGATGGCGTTTCTAAAATGCCATGGAATACATTTGATGGCGTTTTCAAAATGTCATGGAATACATTTGATGGCGTTTTCAAAATGCCATGGAATAAAATTTGATGGCGTTTTCAAAACGCCATGAAATACGTACATTTGATGACGTTTTCAAAACGCCATGGAATACATTTGATGGCGTTTTGGAAACGCCATGGAATTAATTTTAATGGCGTTTTAGAAACGCTATCAATCTGTTTAGGAAAAGACGGCACCGGTATTTACGGCGTCTGGGGATGGCGTTGAAAAACGCCATGAAATACATTTAATGACGTTTTTCAAACGCCATTAATCTATTTCTATGTAGTAGTGTGAAGCCATATTATGAGGCGTTTAGGGAGTCAACTGTAGAGGAAGGGGACCTCCATATTGCGCCACCTCCTACGGATTAAGAAGAAACCTCCATCTGGCTGAAAGACGTTAAACTCAAGCGCTGCTTGGGAGGCAACCCAATTCAGAAAAGTAGCTGTGGAGGAGATCATCAATGCAGATTTGCTCTCTTTAACTCTATCTCCTCTATTTCGATTTTTCTGCTTGTATATTTGTTCTTTGCATTTTTGGTTTTTGATTTTTAGGATTTCTTGTGTTAATCATTCCATTCACATGATAATTGTTTCATTGCATGATTTAACTTTCTTTACATTGAGGACAATGTATGATTTAAGTGTGGAGGGAAGGATTAATGCTCGTAGTTAGTTTTTGTGGTCATAAATAAAAACAAAATAAAAAAATCAGAAAAATCAGAAAAAAAAAAAAATTTCGTTAACTTTGTTTTAGGGTTTTCGTTTTAGGTTTTGTTTTTTGTGTCTTGTGTGTTTGATTGTGAGTCAATTTGAATTTTGGGTTAATATCTTCTTCATCGTAGGCGTATCAAATGGGATGTGATGTCTAAGGTCTAGTTTGGATATGAGAAGTGCTGACAAAGGGTCTCGTCCCCTGTCAATCAATTGAGCTGAGCTCCGCCAAAACCATTCCTCTCTTCACCTGGTCATATGTCAAAGGAATTACCAAAAGGAGAAGAGAAAATACCCTAAGTCCAAAAAGTTTTTGTCTTGCTTTTTGCGTCATTATTGTTTTTGTTTTTTGTTTTGAGTCTTAGGTTGCCCTTTCAACTATTTAAGATGATTTTATATCTCTGAAATTAAGGCTAAAAGATTATCACAAGATTGAGATAATATTTGATGATATTCTTTGATTAATTATGACTTATGAAAAGCATATGAATGTGTAGTAGATACGGTGCAATGTTAACTTTGGTACAGATTTATGAACATGTTGAAGATGAGTATGATTCAAAATAACCCTTGTGAGCTTTTGTGCTTAAGTGCTTTTTCATTCATGAGTGATAAATAAAATATATTCTTGAATTTCTTGGTGATGCTTAGTTGATCTCATTATCTTTCATTTGATGGATTATATGCCATAGCTCTTTAATGGACTAGAGAATATTAGAATTCACTTTTGTGCTTGTCGAAACTTTTATCAATACATACCCCTAATTCTGGAAAGGATAAAGGCAACTTAGGATTCTTACCACCATAGCCAAATATGCCTGTATCTCTAATTGTGCCCGTCGTGGGACCCCCTTAGATAAACCCCTTTGAGCCTACATTGAGCCTTTTCATTCATCACCCTAAATATCCTTAACCCTTAACCTTAGTATAGTTATATCCTTACCCTTTGTTCTAAAGACTTAGTGGAGCTAATTTTGAGACTTTGCAAAGGAAGAAGGCGTCAAGATTGAAGATTGAGAAGAGGTGAAAGCTCAAGTGTGGGGGTAGACTTGTCCATGAGAAAATTATGTATGTATGCCGTAAAGGAGAAAAAGAAGAAGAAGAAGAAATGTTAAGTTTTATGGATTTTTAGTCCCCTATACTTTGTGGATTTGGAGTTTGTTTTGAAGTGAAGGCCCATTCAAGAAAACTTTGGTCTTTGTCCTATTTCATAAGTGTTCGAAGGAAGGTTAGATTGAAGCAAGGGCCTAACACAGGCTACCCCATCTTAAGGATCAAAGAGGTCTTATATAAGGGTTGTAATGGGGCCAAGGTTTAGGGTTAAAAAGAAAGGAAGGGATAAGGAAATCACAAAGGTGTCCTAAAAACAAAGTAGAGCCTTCATTGAAGCATTGAGACGTCTTCATGTACTCAACAAAGCATCTTGCAACGTTGAACTTCTTGTGTGTCTTCATTACTTGTTTGATGCATGTTGAGCTCCAACCATCACCATTGTTACTCCCAAGTCTTACATGCTTATATGTGGATTATGTTTTGTAATTAATTTTCAAATATCTTGACGATGTGATGCTTGGTTAAGTGTTTTTCTTGGTGTCTTGAAAGTATGAGATTGCTGAGACAAAATGTTGAAGGGCATTAGAGTCATTTGTGTATGAAACGTTGCAGTCTTGTATTTTTGTTATTTTCGTTGGTTTTAGGTTTTCTACACTTAGTTGTTTTCGTATGTCTTAAGTCTTTGTTTGTGTTTGTGTCTAAGTTGTTTTGATTTAGCTAAGGGACTAGCAAAAAGCTAAGTGTGGGGGTGTGATCGGAGTAATATTTTCTATGTTTTTAGTATCATTTTCCCTACATTTTACTTAGTTATTCCTTTAACAATGTCATTTCTAAATTACTTTATTGTATTTAGGTAGAAATGAACTTCAAACGCAGGAAATGAGCTAAAAAGATGCAAAAATGAGGAAATGGAGTTTTCTTGGTCCAATTAGGAATCCGAGTCAACGCAGGAATCTTGATGAGGCTAGGAAACCTTAAGGCATTAGGAGACCATATGGCTTGAAGATGACGTGGGAGATATTATGGGAGATTAAATCTGATTTTTGCATGGGAAATGATGGAGATAATGTGAAAATCAAGGAGATTACGTTGAGAAAATCTTGGGAGAGTTTCATGGGATTGTGCAACAAGAAAAGGCTCAAAACAAGTCCAGATTCATTCCTTAATTTCCTCAAGATATGTTGGCTGAAATTAGAGAATAAAATCTGCAATTTTAATGTGAAAATCAAGAGAATATCAAGGGGAGAACATTAAGGATAAAGCCATGGAGAGATTTAAGGGAGAAAAGGTCCAAAATGCATCCAGATACATTGTCTAGGTTCATGCCTAGATATTTGGCCGAAATTGTGAATAAAATCAGATTAAATCATGGGAAAATCAGCAACAAAAATTAGGGATTGATTTTGGAGCTTTTTGATTGGTTGAGTGGCATGGCAGAACTGACGTGACATTATTTGATTGGTTAATGCTATGTGGATCAATCTTGAAGACTTGGAGACTAAGTTACCATCCTCCTATAAATAGGAGCATCAACAACGACCACTGGACACATTCTCTCATTAAAAATATCATCAAACCCTGAATCAAATACGCAATCCTCTCCTTTTCTCTCTCAAAATTTCATCATCCTCTCTTCAAGTCAAGAAGTCGTAATCAAGCTGCATCAACATCTCCTTGCCGTAGTCCTCATCTTGCCTCCACCACCTTTGAAGCTTTATTGCATTCATGAGATCTTCAAAACTGTAACCATGTCCTTTTCTAGTTTAATTTCGGTTTTCTTTTCTTGTAATTCAAAACAGATTTTTGTTTTGTTATTTTGGTTGTTTCGAATTCTTGTTAGATTAAAGTTTGGATGTTAAAGATTGATTTCCAATAACCATGAAGCATGTTTTGTTTTAGGTTTTTCAGATTATAATTTTTAGTTTCATATATGTCATGATTGTTTGTTGATTTTGTGATTCAATCCCACCTTTTATGTGATTATGTTATTTGGTGAATTAAATCAATCAAACTTCCACATCCTCTTAATGCTTTAATTGTGTTTTGTTGGGGAATTGATCACTCACTAGCTTTGCATGATTAATAGGGTTAATTATGGTGCGTTCATCTAGTTAATCTAATTAAGGGAAGTAATAAGAACTTATGCATGCGTTCATGGTTTGTTCTTGATTGATTTCTTTCTATGATATGTTTGATTGGAAATTATGTTTGATAATCTGCTTAATGTGTTAATGGTTGTTAATTATATCTCTACTTCCTCCATTCATCTACTTCTACTTTGATTCAGATTTGTTTGATGACTTGTATAATATTTAGTAGTTAGATTTAGACACAAACTTTCGAAATCCCCTCTTAATTCTTTGTAATTTTCATAGATATTGTATTTCTATAATTAATATTCTTTTCTTGACGTATAAATGACATGAGCACCCTCAATCTCTGGATAGAACGATCCCTACTTGCTATATACTAACAACTGTCAACAGGGTTAATTTTGAGAACTCATTTCGAGATCATCAATATTAGTTTTGGATTTTGATTATTAAATTTTTATTATTGAGATTGAGTTTTAGTATTTTTCTATGAGTTTTTTGTAAACAAAACGTTAATGCTATATAGGTTAAAACCGCCTTACTGACCGAACCAAACCATCTTTAAATGGATTGGATTGGATCAGATTAAGCTTATTTTTTTCGGTGACCGATTGTCTAAATTGTCTAAACCGCTTACTTTAGCATAGAGATAGTTTGGAGTCAAAACCGATCCGATCCAATCCGCATGCAGCCCTAGCTAGCTTCTAATTCAAAGTTGGGACTCTTGTAGAGTTGTAGAAGTCAGTCCCCTACCATGACGTGATTTTGAGCTAAACAAATGAATAACATGCATTTGCATTTGATAATGTGAAATACATATATATACCTTGGCATGGATAATTAGAGTAGATGTAATATTAATTTAGAGCAACTCTAACAGTTTCTCTATATCTTGATTTTTCTCCATTTTAGGGAAAAATTTGGCTGTTTTACTCCAACAGATTCCCTATAATTATCCCTAAAATAAAGATAGTGATGAGAGAGGAAACAAAATTCCCTATATATACAGCAATCTGTAAAATTTTAGGGAATAATTTAGAGAAAAGTTATGGAATCTGTAAAATAGAGAATATGTTGGAGTTTTTAGAGATTTTAATTTTTGTTTCCCTATAATAGAGAAATTATAAGGAAGCTGTTGGAGATGCTCTTAATTAGATTTAATGGCCGACAATGAATTTGAGACTCAAAATACCCGAAATGGCATGGTAAATCTTTTCCCATTTTAAGTTGAAAACTCTAATGCCCGAATTGATGTGATAATTTAGTTTGGACACATCAATTGTAGGCTAACGTCAATTTGGTTTCAGGGGGACATGTACAATTGTACATCCATGCAAACCCTTCCTCATATTGGACTCCGATAAATTAGGCAAGTGGATCAAGTATATTGACAACCTCCGGACTCCGATAAATTAGGCAAGTGGATCAAGTGTATAATATTGTTATTGATCAATGGATGCAATGAATTCAAATGAAACGGGAAAAGTATGCCCACAATTCTGTTCATATAATTGGTATGGGGAGCTTTTTTTTTTTTTTTTTTTTTTCCTCCTCTCTTGAAAGATATGGCGGGGAGTTGGGGACCATTAATTTAAGTTATTGAGACCCCAGACAAGGTTCAAATCATATAGGATAACTGAGGCTTCTGGTATTGATGAAGGTATTGAAGGCAACATTGCCCTAAAGGGAAAGGAAGCAGGACGATCTGTTAGCCTAATTTTTCTCACTGGTTTTAAGTGCATCCACCAATGTCTTGTCGGCATCTTAGTCAGCTACGACCACATGCATGTAGAATTATTCGAATTCGAAGCATTTGTGATCCTAGCTAGTTATTACAGGATAGGAACGGAGCGATTTAATTTCATGGCCAATACAATCCAATTATTTTGATATCAAAGTTATGGACGCAACTACACATTAATAATTGATGAGCTGCTGGTTTATTTCTTTGTTGCAAATTCTTTTGGATAGTTAGCCGTACGCTTCTTGCAGTGGTGCCATAGGAGATAAGTCAAGTGGTACTTGCATGAAATTAATGTTTCAAACATGCATGCTAGTCAAACATGATTTGTTTTTCCCTCTTCCTTATATTTGAGGCAAATGTGTTCATAAATGCTGGACCTTTCGAGTAGCATGCAGCAAAATGGCAATTGCATAGTTTGCTTTCAATTTAGACGGAAAGCTTGAGACAAATGAGGAACATTTTGAGTGTTTGGCAACAAAGGTAATTAAATAGCAATGGGGAAATATCATATCATCTTTCAATGGTGATCCAATTAACACAGTTGAATGCATCTTGCAACTAGTAGCTCTTAAAACCTCATAACTTTTAAGGGTTCTTGACCCAAAGCACCAAAATGAGGGAAAATTATCTCGCTTACCCCAGCAAAAGATTTTTATTCCCATTAACACAATTTAAAAGGAAATGAAATATATGCCCTCGACTTAATTAATAAACTACAACCATGCGATTCTCTCTCCCCTCTCTCTCCAGTCACGATTCACAGCTCTCTCTCTCTCCCCTCTCTCTCCAGTCACGATTCACATCTCTCTCTCTCTCTCTCTCTCTCTCTCTCTCTCTCCCTCTCTCCCTCCCTCCCTCCCCCCTGCCGGATTCAGTCGATGACTACAACGAGAACGTTGATTACAAAAGCTCCGAGTCCGACCAACCCAACCCTGACGATCACTCCGAGTCTGATTCCGGCCTTCTCCCCTACACTCATCCCTCTGTGATTACAAAAGCTCTGAGTTCGATCAACTTGACTATATCTGCAGGAGATTTCGGCAGCGGGGATGGAGAATCGGACGTCGGAGGTGTCGGAGGTGAAGCGGAACTCAGTGAGTTTGTCGGCGCCCTAGCCACTCCTTTGGATCCTCTCACCCACTGATCGGATCTAAGGTACGATTTTCTTCACCGCTTGGTTTCCGATTCAGATCTGTTTCGCTTCTTATCTTTTCGCGTTATGATTGATTTGTGATATGAAATTCGTTGGCTAGAGGAAGACAGTGGATGCAATTTCATTTGTGAATTTTGTTCATGCGGTGGTTGAATTTTGATTTGATTGGATTGGATTACAGTGATCGTGGTCGTGAAGATGTTGACCAAATTCGAGACGAAGAGTAATAGAGTTAAGGGAGCTTGACGTATTAAGTTGATTCTTGCAGAGTCTTTATGGAGTGTTACATTCAATCATTTTCATGTTTCTTGTTTTGGTGCATTGATCAGATTGGAAGAGTTTTTGGGCCTGAATTTTTGTTGCAGTTGTATGTAGTTGGAGCTATTGGTGGCTCAGTCTTTTACTTGGTGCACCATATGTTCCTGAACTTGATTTGAATTGTTGTTTAGATGTGTGTGTTTGTGAATCGATTGTGACTAGAAACTTGAATTTTGGAGTTGCTTGCGAAATTGAATGTTATTAGTGTCCGTAAATCACACCTTCGAAGCTCCCTCGTAGCTAATCTGAGCTTTTTAGTGATGCAACGCAAACAAATGGCAGAACTTTGAACCGGCTGACCTGGCTTATCTTTTTTTTTTTTGGATAAAATGAGGACAGAATAATAGAAGGAAAGAAAAAAAAAAAAGACTATTGGAGGGCAATAGACGTCTGTTAAATGTCTATTGGGGGTCAATACACGTCTATTGGGGGCCAATACACGTTTTAAATTGATGTAATCTCCTCTTTTTTTTCTTCAATCAAAGTTTTATTTGTCTAATTATAGGAAGATTCGTTCCCATTTTAGTAATTGAAACGTCTATTGGGGGGCAATAGACCCTATTGTATTGGGAGGCAATAGATGCCTATTGGGGGGCAATAGACTCATGTTGCCCTTTTATTGGGGGGCAACAGACGTCTATTGGGGGTAATAGAGATTTTCAGAAAAATCCGGTGGGTGACAGCTGGTGACCGGAATCCGGCGACCGGTGACCGGCTCCGGCGAAGTTTCCTATGTTTTCTCTCTCTTTCTCTCTAAGTAATAAAGGATGAGGGTAAAATGGTATTAAAAAAAAATTAAAAACAAAAAAAAAATATTAATGGGGTATTAGGGAAGACCTCCTTAGAGTGCTTTGGGTAAGAGAGAATTAAAAAAACTTGGGTAAGTGGGAAAAAAATCCCTAAAAATGGGGTAAATGGACAAAAACTCTATTTAAACTTTTAAACCCTTGAGGTAGCTATTGTGAAGGATGGTGGAAAAATGGGTTAGGACTAGGCTAAATCCCCTCCAATGTAACAAGAAAAGAAAGGAATCCTTTATAGGTGGGAAAATATGTTTGAGCCCAAAAGTATTTTTGGCAAGATCTTTTAGTGGATTTGACCCAGTGGGCCAATACCTGCGGCCCAAAAATAAGCCAACTCGGGTTTGGGGTATAGCTTCGCCTATTCCGTGATCCATAAGGAAAACGAAACCTTATTGGAATCAAGTAGCAGAAATTGAATAAGAAACTTCAATCAATAATTCTTCTAAAGCAAGGAACGGTCGAAACCCTAGGTGTATAAATACCAGGGTTAAAGGACAAAGGAGGGACCTCTCTCAAATCAATCAATCCCAGCGATTACAAAGCCTCCCCGGAGCAAACCTTCAACCTTGTTGAAACCCGGTGACCGCGCGCAAGTCCTAGTCTCTCCAAGAGCCGATTGTCAGCGTCATCAGATCAACCCGGCGACCATGCTTCCAATCCTAGTCTCTCTAAGAGTCGACTGTCAGTGCTACAGCCACCGATACTACCAACGAAGCAAAAGTCAAGCTTTAGCAAAACCCGTGCTTTCTCCAAACTTCCTAGTGATTGCTCTGCTCAGCCTACAACGTTGAGTATCGATTTGGTGACGCGAAGGGATCACATCCAATGTCCTTATCCGTAAGGCAAGAAGTCCTTTCTCGGAAGGCTAGAGAAGAACCTTGTGGCGAGGTTGGTGCTCTCCTCGTCCACATCATTTGAAGAAGAAGTCAAGTCAAGGGATTCCCCCGACGACTGCACCCCGCGGTGTTGGCACGCCTACGCACAACCTCAAAAGAGAAAGTTTGCACGCCAACTGGTTTTGGAGCCAAACATTTTGGCACGCCCAGTGGGACCGCAATAGTGTCTTTTCGTGATCGTAACCATTGGGAAGTCTAGCGAAAACCCCTACCAAAAGGTTTACGCTAACTGCTCAAAGCAAAAGACCTCCAGTTACAGACTGCATTCTCGCGCGGACTGTCGTGGTCTTTCTGAAGAACAAGTGACTCAAAAATTTTCTCGTCATTCCCAATCACCCAACATGTCAACTGAATGGGAAGAGAATCACCCGACCACTACGTAGGGTCAGAGTGTCACTACTAATCAGGCCAGCGAGCCTGTTATCACTACCACTATCTCCAATACAGTGGAAAGTGGAGAAAGAGAGGCTTTTGTTGCGAAGCCTATTCCAGAGGGAGCGACCTCCAAGGTAAGGTTCACGATCATCATGGAGAATATTGAAAATCATCGCAAGAAGATAGCCGCTGATTTTGAAAGGGAGACCGCGAAGACAGATCAGCTCATACGTGAACTAGACCAGCGCATTACCCGATATGCAGAAGATACTAAACAACAGATCGTACAATCAGAGAATGCAGTAAGGGCTCATGCCGCAAGTATCGCTAGCGAGCAGAATCAGTGACAGAGAGAAATCATGGAGGCTATCATGAACCAAACCAAGCAGACCACGTCAGATATGGCAGGTCTTCGCAAGGATGGCGCTAACCTTGCAACCGAGGTGGCCATGCAGAGAGCCGAACTAAACCAGGCTAGGGAAGTATTGAACAAGGCTTTAGGGGACCCTAATGCTATCCTTGGTTCCCTTGGCCAACCATCTGGTTCGGGCAAGTACGTGCCGCCGAATCAGCGAGAGAAGGTTAGCAGTAATACAGCTACCCCTTCCGCAGCCGTTGCTACTACACCATTGAAAAATAAAGAGCAAACTTTGGTTATAGGCGGTAGCAAAGAAAAGGCCACCTCGCCATGCGGACAAACCACCAGACAGAACCATCAGGCCTCGAAAGTTGTTGGAACTACATCCAACTCTGCTATATTCGTTCAGTACGACAGCGATGGGGTAGTAAACGTATACCAGGAACTGCCAGGAAGTTATTATGGGATTGACCAGACTAGCAACCTTGCAAAAGAGACGCCTATGCCAGCAGTGACTCTTCAGCAACAAGCTATAACTCGCGTTATACACGTAGGACAGGGTCCGGCGATTGTAAACCAAGCAATACCTTTGCAGGCTACCCGCTAGACTGTGGCGACACCACCCCCTCTTCTGGGTCCAGAATATGTAAGACGTGAAGAGGTAGAGGAAATGATCAGGTTGGCTAATCCTAGGGCCCAACTGGATGGGGTCTATGAGGGACCTTTCCCACCGCATATCATGCTCGCATCCTTTCCCAGGGGCTATAAAAATATCATATTTTCTACCTTTTTAGGGGAAGTCACTGAGGATGCGGCAACCCATTTGGCCAGATTTAGGGTGCAATGCAGCCAATACCAGAATGATGATATCCTCAAATGCAGAATCTTCGGTATCTCTCTCTCAGGAGCTACCTTCAGGTGGTTTTCCAAGCTTCGACCAAGAACAGTGGCGGATTGGCCCGCGATGGAAATTCTTTTCTAAGAAACTTTCAGAGCCATTGAGCCTGAGGTAGACTTGGCTTCTCTCACTCAGATGGCCCAATAGCCTACAGAGTTCGCTGTGGCCTATCTTCAGCTCTTTCAAATTCAGAAAGCCAAGCTGAACGTCATCCTTCCTAAGAAAGAGTTAGTTAAGCTGGCGGTCAAGGGTTTAGAACCACGTCAACGAAAGAAGCAACATGGCAGCATGATCCAGTCAATGGGAGAACTCATCACAGAGGTGGGCAGCTTCGAACATCTCCTCAGAGAAACAGACGCGAGGAAGAATGCATCCAGAGGGACATACATACCAGGAAAACATCGTACCGTAGCGGCCCTGAGCTACCAGCCGACTACCTATGTCCCTTACTACCATCATCACAGTGAAGAAGTGGTTCAAGATGACGATGAGGAAGAGGAGAATGATATCGCTGCTTATGAATTAACCGGGAGTAAGAATCCAGCCCTGAAGCAACTGAAAATTTTCAGGGAACCTGTCAAGCTCAAATTGATGGCCTTCACCAAACCTGAATTCGCGACATATACATATGATGCCAATAAGGTACATGAGATTCTGGACGAAATGATCGCTGCGAAGATGGTGAAGACCGACTTTGGACATTTTCCTCGACCAGAACAGCTGAAAGGGAAGAAGTACTGCAAGTTTCACAACTTGTGGAATCACAACACCGCGGACTGTGTGAAGCTAAAAGACCAGATTCAGGTATGGCTTAATAATGGCAGTTTGCAGGTGGAAGCTCCGGTAACGGCAGCAGCGCTAGTGGACCTGGACCCCTTTCCTGACACTAGGATCAATATGGTCGATGTGAACTAGACCAAGGAGAACCAGAGGAAACCGACCTTGGACTTGAGTACAAAAGAACAGGAAGGAAAGTCTGCCGAGGACAAGACCCCTGCAAATAAGAAAGCTAAACCAGTTGGTCAAGCCTCACCCATGGTCCTGTGCTCGCGATGCAAAGAAGAGTGCGGCATCCAAGTGTCGCATGAAGAGGTCGAGCAAACATTTCTCTTTGGCTCTCTCCCGCCCGTCAGGTGGACTTCATCATTGCGAAACTATCAACCTTCTAGCCCGAGAGAAAAAGAGAAAATGGAGTCACCACCATCCCCAAAGGACTACAATTTGTTCAAGAAGCTGAGAGCGGCTGCGGTTGATCAGAGACATGAAGTGAGGGCCACAAACAAGAGCAAAGACGTGCTGACCAAGCCTTACATCCCGCCTGCACTAACCGCCCCCATCAAGGAAGGAAAGTGGTACACCAGGGAAAAGGGGAAGGCAGTGGAAATAAGCATTTCCAAGAAGAGGAAACTGCAGCGCAGGTTTGGGGAAGCCAAGCGCGCGCTAGAGGCTCTGGACCAAGGCTTGATTAAGCCTTCACAATTGGTCAAATCACTTGAACAGTATCAAAAGGAGATGGAGGCACTAGCTGCTAAGCCGTTAATGGCTCCCCGCAGCCTTAAAAACCAAGCGAGCTCGTTAACAGGGGCATCTAAGCCCAGTGTTTTTTGCAGGATTACTGAGGATAGAACACCTCCGATGGCTTGAAAGGAGAGGTCGCCGACTCGGCGACCGCATGTCAGACGCAGGTTATTTCGTGAAGAACCGGAAGCCAAATCTTCGGCCTTTGAGAGACTGGGGGGCAAGGACAAGACTATCGATACCTTACAGTGGTGACCAAAAAAGGTCCAGAGCGTAGTAGTCGCTCCCCCAGAGGTATGCATGGCAAGGGAACCGAAACCGGACTCCCCTAAGCAGGCTCCCGTGGTACAAGAACACGAGCAATGCGAGGTAAAAGGCCTGACAGAAGAATCGTTGGTGGACCGTTTGGCTAAGCAATTCAACGCGGACACCCCTGTCGATGAACCCAAGCTTAACCTGGAAGATGACATGGAGGGGACAGATATGACTGACATATCTTGCAACATGGTTTACGTGCTCCCCGAGAGGTATGCACTACCGGTCGCTGCTCAAGACTGTGTAGAAGCTGAGGAAGGTAATGCGCAGCCTTTACAGATCACATCGACAGCCACGACACCTATGGAAGAGGCTGTCCTGCTTGTGACGGAGGATGCTCAGAGCAAAGAACCCTTCATGAGCTTCACCAAGCCAACGCCTGCTATGGTCTAGCACATGAGGCCTCTATATATCACAGCAGAAGTTGGTAGTACCAAAGTTAGTAAGATCATGATTGATACTGGAGCCACCGTTAACGTCGTCACTACTAGGACCATGCACTTGTCAACGATTTAGGCATCCAGTTCATCCACAGCACTCCATATTATGCTCAGTCCAACGGTCAAGCGGAGGCTAGTAACAAGATTATTATTACCCTGTTAAAGAAGATGTTGGTTGAAAACCCTTGCCAGTGGCACGACACGTTGTATGAGACACTATGGGCTTACCGCACTTCCAAGAGGAATCCCACCGCTACAACACCTTATGCACTAATGTTTGGCCATGATGCGGTTTTACCCTTGGAAATCAACGTTCATTCCCTATGCGTACAAGAGCTGCATCACTTGATCAGTGAAGATTATGTCCAGGCGATGTGGCAAGACCATGAAGATTTGAGCGAGCAGCGCCTAGCGGCTTTGGATAATTTAGTGATGGAGAAGCAGTGTATCGCCCGCGCCTATGATAAGAGGACACGTGGCCGTAGTTACAAAGAGGGGGACCTTGTTTGGAAAGCTGTTTTGCCTTTTGGTGAGAAATTGATAGATCGCGGTAAGTGGACTCCACGATGGGAAGGACCCTTTGTTGTCCACCATATCATGGAGGGCGGGGCTTTTCATCTCAGAGACTTGGATGGCGACATCCATTGCAACCCCATTAACGGGCGATTCCTGAAGAAATATTACCCTAGTGTTTGGGAGTTCGAAGATCCACCTGATCCACCTTCTTCCCAAACAGGGGGGCAACCGTAGTCTTCATCGGCTCGCATTATCTGTCTGTATTCAGGCCTTTTCCTATGGCCTTCGTCTCATGTATTTACTTCACCTATGAACACTAGGGGGGCAGCACTCTATACATCCAGGCCTTGGTTGAGGCCTTATTCAATATTCAATTTCAATTTATTCAATATTCAATTTCAACTTATTCAATTTCAATTTCAACTTACTATTGTTTTTGTTACATTTTTATTTATCCATGACAATGTGGCTTTGCGGCCAAAGGCAGTACAAATGGCCTATACATAAGGCTTTATTTCACATTTCATAACTGATTTTTGCAGTGTGCTCAAAGAAACAGTCATTCATAAAGTGGCTTTGCGGCCAAAGGCAGTACAAAGTACAAATTAACACGGTTACATTCGCAATTGAAAGGCCAAATGTGGCTTTGAAAATCATAGGGATTGCAGCTCTTCTAAGAGTTTCTGGATCTTGTTGTGGTAAGGAGGATGTTGTATGACCGCTGGTGCTCTTCCTCTCTTCACCCACATCCTCCTCCGATCTGAGTTACAGCTGCTATCGTCTGTACTGGAGGAAGAGGGAAGGGAATAATCCATCATACCCCTTCCAGGTGATTATCGTCCGGGATGAAGATGGTCCTCAGAGAGAGCGCGACTCACAACCACATCTACTTCCAGGGGAAAAACGGAAGCCTGATAGTCAGACCCCGGAGATAGACGGCGGAAGAAGAACGGTTGGCCTCAAAGTGGCCTTCCGCCTCTCTCCCTCCTGCTCCATGTGGACAATCGGAGGAGACGGATCCCTCAAAATCTGGTTCTGCCACGTTAGGAACTTGGCGTGTTCTTCTGTCTAACTAAAACCGGTGAACTCCATCCGGATTTCCAGAGACCAAAGACATGCCACTGGACCTGAGATTAGGCCATGAGGCCTACCCAGGTTCTGATATTAAGCCATGAAGCCTAGGGATTTGAGGCTAAGGATGAGATCGTGGGGAGAAGATTTTAGAAACTGAAGGAAGAGAAGCAAGGCTTGCGAAATTATCTCTGGAAAAGACATAGTTGCTTGGCTTCATCATTTCTCCAAAGTACAGGTATTTATAGCTCTAGTCGCAGTAACCTCAACGGTGCGTTGGGCAGTTGAAGTATTTTCAACTCCATCAATAAGAGTATCAATGGAATTGAATGCTATAATCTAGGAAATGAAGGAAGTTGAAAACGCATGGGAAGCGGGGCAGTCTTCAAGAAGGTAACAGCCCCATTTAGAGATTATCCTTTCAACAGTTTCAATATCAATAAAGGTGTGATGAACTACTTGAAATTTGGAGTAATATTTGGGCCAAGCAAAGTGGGCTAAATATTTAATTTATTAATAATAATATTGTTCATACAAAAGGGGCCTAACACTAGAGGCCTAAAGTTTTTGGCCTGCATGGGTCAAACGAAGTAAATGTTCGTCCAAGCGAAAACTGACATCGGCAGCAGCTCGCTCCACCTGTCGGGCTGCTTCGCGAGCTTTAGCTAGGTTATGGGATGGTGTTTCGAAGGCCGCTAGGGGTTGCTCTAGTAAGGGTTCCTCATGCTCAACCCGGCCCATCACAGCGGTCAATTGGGCTTGAAGTTCTTAGATTTGGGACCGAAGATGATTTTGCGTGATCCGCAAGTCTCTAACAAGGGTAGCCCTATCTCCTAGAAAGTCCCGAGAGGTGTCTATTTGTTGAGAAAGGCTCCGATAGTGAGCCTTGTGCAGTCGTGGCCGCTCTTTCATTAATCTACTGGGGAAAATTCTGTAGCAATTCGTCTATCTCGGTGAACTCGTTCTCAGTGATGGCTCGCTCGCGACGAAGAACCCTCAAGTTCTCCAGAGCCCTGACGGATGCGCCAGGCCGTAGGATGTCGGGACTCAAAAGAAGTTGAAGTCATCACAAGTACGCGAGCTAGCCTTTCCAGTCTTGAAGAAGGTTCAGGCAGTGGATCTGCAGCAGTAGTAGCAGCTTCAAGTGGCTCCACAACAGGAACCGCTTCTAGCCCCGATTCAACATTCATCCCTTCTCCCGCTTCAGGAGCATGGGGGGGCCGGCTCTTTGTTAACCATATCTTCACCTGCGGGGTCGGCAAGATTGGCGCCAAGTACTTCCACAGCGACGGCCACTTCCTCAACAGGACCAAGATTCTGTTGTTAAGGAAGAATCATTAGAATGACCAAAGAATTAAATCAGGACACCATGCTTGTTAAGAGAGCGTACCTCTGCGGCCGGAGGCTCGTGAAGGATTGCTATCGAGGCAGGTTCTTGAGCTGCCTCGCCTGGAATTGGGTCAGGTGCTATCTGTGCCAGGGCATGTGCGGCGATTGGTTCCTCATGAGGTGCATCCGAAGGAGGTATTCTCTCTTCCAATTCAAGCGATCTATCTTCTATGACCTGCACTGGGATTGGGGCCAATTGCATATCACTCTCGATGCTGGCAGGAGGTGGAGGATTATGGGAACCCATGGGTACTTGGGCCTGTGAAGCAGATGTACCTTCACCAGCGACTGAGGAGCCTTCCCCAGTTTGTCTTGAGGACCGGCGACGAACCTGCAAGCGAGGATTGTTATATGATTGCACGAAATGAGAAGTAAATCTAACATGCGTTTTTAGTTTCTTACCAGTCGATCAGCGGTTGGTTCATCTTCTTCCCACGGGTCAGTTCGAGGGTCAGAGCGACTGCGCTTACCGGCCTAGGCAGCCGCAATCTGCCAGGATCAAAGGATTAGACTTGACTAGGGAAGAAAGCATTGTTTTAATACAAGAAGGTTCTTACCGTCTGCGGATTATCATCGTCAGAAGAGGAATCTTCAATTTCAGGCTCCGCTATTACCGTCTTATGCTTTCCGGACTGGCCAGTGGCTGGAGAAGCACTAACTGCACGACTGCCATAAGGTGGCACATTTCCCTGATGCAGCAAAGATTGAGTTAAGGGGGGAGAGTGAATGAAGGAATAAAATATAAACCAAGATACTCACCTCTGGAGGAGGCTCGCGAATAGGAGCCCCCTGTGAGACAGCTACCGTGAATAGGAACCACTGTGAGCGTTGCGACCATGTTGGGCCATGGTCGAGGTGAAGGTGACAGAGTCAAATTGACCATGCAAATAGGGCTCGCCATCGATGGGTAGGCCAGTGATGCCGAGAATATCCAGCAAGGTGATACTCATTTGGTCAAATCGAAAATCAAAGGTGTTTGTGGCGGTATTCCAAAAAAAAAGAAAGGCAGCAAGCGGTGAACGATTGCAACCGCGTGGAAGACGAAAACAGATATCAATAGTATGTGTGATACCTGCTGCGTTCCAGTGAGCAAGATCTCGTGTTCGTGCTTCGATATACCAAGAAAGCTCCGCCGGGCTGATGGAGGATGGCCAGTGCCCTATTTTGGCTCAATGATTCTGGGCACCCCAACTATTGAAGTCCCCAGGAGTCCTTCGGAGGACTGGAATGGGCCGATGAGCGGGCAGGCCATAGAAAGCGATGGCGTCGGCTGGAATAGAGTCTCGCGGCGCTGGGCCTAGTCCGACGTGATGGTTTGGGAATTGGAGGAGTAAGGGCCTATGAATAGAGGTGTGGAGACGAATGCGGGCACCGATGCTGGTTCCCCAAGTGTGGGCAACCTTTTCATTCAGTTCTTCTTCTTGATCGATGACTATCTTCTTTGGGGGAGCCATTTCTGGGTTTCTGTGAGGGAGTAAGAGGGTTTCTGGGTTTAAGAGACTAAAAGAGTTTCTAATGTGACAGGTCTGAAGCGGCTGTAGATTTAAATAAGAAAATTTGTGAGGGAAACGATACGACAGAAAGGTGTTTTCGCAAGCGAAGAGACGCGACCCTCATTAATGATATCGTTTCAAGCGATCAGAGCGTCCTTTTGGTCCCCTTCAATCAGTTACATCTACGGGGGCCAGATTTCGGGGCCTGGGGGGCAATGTTTGAGCCCAAAAGTATTTTTGGCAAGATCCTTTAGTGGATTTGACCCAGTGGGCCGATACCTGCAGCCCAAAATTAAGCCTACTTAGGTTTGGGGTATAGCTTCGCCCATTCCGTGATCCATAAGGAAAACGAAACCTTATTGGAATCAAGTAGCAGTAATTGAATAAGAAACTTCAATCAATAATCCTTCTAAAGCAAGGAACGGTCGAAACCCTAGGTGTATAAATACTAGGGTTAAAGGACAAAGGAGGGACCTCTCTCAAATCAATCAATCCCAGCGATTACAAAGCCTCCCCGGAGAAAACCTTCAACCTTGTTGAAACCCGGTGACCCCGTGCCAGTCCTAGTCTCTCCAAGAGCCGATTGTCAGGGTCATCAGATCAACCCGGCAATCGTGTTTCCAGTCCTAGTCTCTCTAAGAGCCGACTGCCAGTGCTACAGCCACCGATACTACCAATGAAGCAAGGGTAACGCCCTCGCAATCCAGCGAAGCTAAAGTCACGCTTTAGCAAAACCTGTGCTTTCTCCAAACTTCCCAGTGATTGCTCTGCTCAGCCTATAACGTTGAGTATCGATTCGGTGACTCGAAGAGATCACATCCAAAGTCCTTATCCGTAAGTCAAGAAGTCATTTCTCGGAAGGCTAGAGAAGAACCTTGTGGTGAGGTTGGTGTTCTCCTCGTCCACATCGTTTGAAGAAGAAGTCAGGTCAAGGGATTCCCCCGATGACTGCACCCCGCGGTGCTGGCACGCCTGCGCACAAGCTCAAAAGAGACAGTTTGCGCGCCAACTGGTTTTGGAGCCAAACAAAATAGATTCACTTATTGGCAAGTGTATGCTAAAGAGATCATTGAGATAGGGCATCCCTAGCTATGAATTTCCCCGACTTTGTACGATATTGCGAGCAATATATCTTTATTTTTTTAGGGCATTCGTGGTGGAATTTCGATTGCCTAGCACGTTGCCTGGCATATGTGACTTTAGAAAAGGTATTGCAGAGCATAGTGCATGGCTGTTTCCTCGATTCATGTTGATTGCCAATGATCTTCAATATATCACGATTCTTTCATTTGATATGCATGAATAAGATTGACGTATTTTCTCAATTTTCAGTGCACATTATTATATAGTGATAGCAACAAACTACAGATATTGACCGTAGAAATTATTTGATAAGGATCGAGACAACAATCAAATAATTTCTATAAGATCAGTAATGGGAAAAGAATAATCTAAGTTAATGAATCACCGAAAGACGTTCGAGTCTTGTGGGTTGGCACAAGTCTACACATACCTTACCAAAACAGTTATTCTTTCTCACTGTTCCTGTGAGCCCCTGAAAAATTTTAATTAATTTTCAAAGGTAATTTTTTGCCAATAAGATTTTTTGCCAGGTGATTTAAGTGAAGAAATTGACCTGGGAGATCAATTTGGTGTCGAGACTTTGTTTTGGGCGTATAAGGTTAATAACGATCATTGAAGCAAAAGATCGTGGAAGAAGAATTTGAAAGGAAGGCGAGTTGAGTTGTAGTGAAGATTTGAATTTTTAGTTTTAACGAAATTGAGTTTTGGGCCTAGGACGACGTCGAGATATATATAGGTTAGGAAGTTTTCGACGAAAAAAAATAAAAGAAAAGTTACGAGCCCAAGACCGAAAGCAATTAGCTAGGAGAGTTTCGTAACTCATCACAAGGGTAAATTTGACTTTTCTCACAAATGAGTATAAGTAGGAACTTGAGACAACCCTAGCCTCATTTCTCTCCCTCTCTCTTCTCTCGGCCGAGTCTCTCTCCCCGACGCCTCGCACACTCTCTCTCTTTCCCTCTGCAAGCGCCGGAAAACCTCATCTCCGGCCATCACCTCTTGTCACCACCACCACCCATCAACGCAGCACCAAAATGCGACCCAAACCGAAGAGAAATCGAAGCCATGCATTGACTCTGACCTCTCTTCCTCTCTCCTTCTGTCTGCCATCGCCGAGAAACCCAGCTTCTGGTCACCACCTCACGTCATCGCCACCATCCGTCGAACCAGGACCCAATTCTGACCTAAACCTAACAAGAATTACAGGCATGTACCGCTTCCAGCTACCGCATCCAACCACCACAGTTCCCGCTATCATGCCTAGCCGGAAAGGCTACCTCCGACCACTTTCTCCACACATCACCACCACAAATTGATTCAAAACAAGCCACTCGTCCAGTACCCGAAGCCCTTGCATCGTCTGATGCCGGAAGACCACAGAACGCACCTCACATCAGAGTCCTGTCATTGCCTGCCTCCGATCTCCAACTTCCGGCCACTATTAAGCCAAACCACCACCATAAATGGAGTCAACGTGTTCTTGTTCGCCGGAACCCTTTGATTCCGATCTCTAGTTCCGCCCATAATTCTTGCACGTGCCTCACGCGCCGTCGCAGGCGTGTGGACCACCATAGCTCTGTCACTCACAGTCGCCAAAAATCGTCAGGACTTCTTGATTATGTAATTTCGTGATTCCCTTTTTAGCTGGAGCTTCTGGTTTGGTATAGATTGAAAGCCCTAATCCTATCATTGAAATTTGTTTCTGTGAGGTTTGGGGAATCTGCAAAATTGAAGCTTTAGAGGAGAAATGAGCTACTGGGTCAGTTTCGATTGAAATCGAGTAAGGTGAGAATCATAGACTCTGTTGAATACGAAATTGGATGAGGGTTGTCAGTTAACTAGTGTTTTGCTTGCTAGGAGTATGAATAGTTGACAGTGGTGAAAGGGTGCCGCTTGACGAATTGGTTTCTACTTCGGAGATTTTGGAGGAAAGAGAAGGTACGTCCTGGATCAGTTTGGTCGATATTGAAGGATAGTAAGGACATTCTGTAGTTTCTGATTTGGATACAAAAATTGGTGATGGGTTGATTATTGATTGTATTTTACTTGTTAGGGATCTGAAAGGTTAAAGATTGTGGATTGCAGCAGCGACAAATTAGCTTCTAGTTTGAATGAGAAGATTGGTAAGGACCTGGTTTGGTGATCTTGAGATTGTTGTGGTTGAATTGAGCAAAATTATGAATTCATGGTGATTTGAGCATGTTGTGGAATGGGTTGGAAAATGGATTGAATGAAGTTAATTTAAGAAGACATTCTTGAGTCAAATGCTTAAACAGTTTGGTAGTTGAGATTGAAATTGGTTGAATGTGACCTAGTTGGTTTTGTCAATTAAGAAGGTGTATCTGATATCAACTTTGAAAATGGTGGATTCTATTTAATTGAGCTAAGTTAGGATATTGGATTAATGTTCTTGAAATAAGGTTAAAAATCGGAGTATTCTAGTGTTGCCATATCCCGAAGTTATCGTAAGAATGTAATAATTCGGAAATGGTAATTACTATTTATTTGCTAGTATTTAATGATTAAGTAAAATGAGGTCAAACCGGTTGACTGGAATTTTAACATGGAAAGAAGTGTGATCACCATCTATCGAATGAGTTTATTACGTTAAGTGAATTGTTCGGTAATGGAAATTGTGATTCGTTTTCCGAAAGTAAAAAGGTTAAAGAAATGAAGGTGAAAGTGCCAAGTATAATCACCATATCCTAAATGATTCAAATGCTATATCATTTGGATTTGGATTGTTTGGGAATGGATAATAGAATTTATCAACTAAAGGAAAATCCTACAAACACAAGTTCTAGAGCATTGTTCGATTAAAGGATAATCTGATGGACTATAAGGAAATTAAGTAAATGCTTTGGCTGCTCGGTTAGTTGAGTTATAATGAAGTCAAGTTACTTATTGGTTTAATTTTATTATAAAGGACTCGAGCATGTGCACATGGAATAGGACGAAGTATCCAAAGTCGGAAACGAAGCTAAGTTTGGGCGAGCACTCCATATCCAGGTAGGGTGAGCTGTCCCTTCCTTGTTAGAGGCTTTTCAGTATATGTAGAATGCTATACTAAGATAGTATGTTGCCTGCAAGAACATTTTTGGTTGTTCATTAGTCGATGCCTCGTGATACATGTGTTTTCAGAACTAATAATTGCTAATTGAGAAAACCGAGGCTAGACTTGCATGTTGAGATACTGTACCCTTGTATGTTTATTCTTATGACCTGAAAGTGAATGGGACCTAGACGCTTAGATTCCTAGGGATCCCACGGTGTCGATAACCGTGAACCTCCGGAGGGGGCTGTGCTCCTATGTTTGTCGAGGAAGAGTGAGTACAAACAGTGAACCAGTCATAGGAGACTCAGGGCTAGGAAATGGACACTTTCACTACTTGTAGTCACGGTGACTATATAGTAGTTGGCCAGTTCTCGATGGATGACGAACTAGGTCGGTCACCGATTTGTTTGAGTTTAGCCGGCAGGTAAGTATCTCGGAGCTCCAAATTGTGTGAAGCATACTGCATATGCTTTATAAAAGAAATAAATGTTTGTGGTTGCCTATTTTTAAAGTATTTTAGATAAACGTGCACAATATTATGTAGTAGATATTTTCAAGTATATTATCTTTCAAACCTAACATGGTTGGGTCGGCCCCTACTGGGCATGCGAGGACGAAAGTTCACCCCTATAACAGTGTGCAGGTTTTGAGCATGTGGTCGGGAAGCTTATAGGAGAGGCACATGGCCCGGCTTGGCGTATTCCTCTTTGTCTTTACTAAAGTACTGTTTTGGGTCCATTATCAGATTTCGAAGTAACTTATTTATTTACTTTCTTACTAATTTATTTATTTATTTATTTCCTACTCGCTTACAAAAATTCCGGGAGACCCGTAACCTTGGGGCGCGTCTCCCATGCCTGTAGTTACTTAATGATTTGTTTTATTTTCCAAATTGGGCTCCGATTGCAAGCCCAAAAATCTTAGCCCATTTCAAATTCCGCTTTTGAAAATGTGTTGCTTGGTTGCTAGAACGACTTGTCCAAGAAAGTGTTTTGTAAACCAACAGTTTGTACCCAAAAGGCCTTGCGATTTCGGATTGATGAGATATCGGGATGTTATTTGTGACATGTCGGTTTCTCATTGGCTCGGGGTCATGGCGCTGTGCGACCCCTCTCTCAGGTCACCACAGTTCCAGATTTTGTAGGTTCATATTATTAGAGATTTGCCACCATATATGTAAAATCTTGGCTCTTGCACAGCGCATGAATATATGACAATGATAGGAGAATTTTAATGTGACGTTTTAATTGCTATTTCCCTGCATTTCCTGCGTTATTTCCTTAAAGAATCCGTGCTAAGGAAAGTTTCCATTTTTCGGTTGGGAAAGTTCCTTATTGTAGAAAGTTTCCGTTTTTGTGGTTCTATTTCTCATTTTTAGCAAGTTTCCATTTTAGTTTAGGAAAGTTTCTATTTTTCACTTTTAGTAAGTTTCTATTTTTCATTTTTGGAAAGTTTCTATTTTTCGTTTCAGGAAAGTTTCTATTTTTAGTGATAGTTTCTATTTTCAGGACCTCGGAGCTAAAAAGTGGAAATGAACTCATGAAAGGAAAGAGGAGCTTGCGAACGTTAAGGGGAGCAAAAATGAGACACAAAGGGCCACACAAATGAGCAGAAATGAAGAAACAAGCTTTCCTATTCCAACCAGGAAACCCTGCTCAAAGGAGGAAAGCATACTAAGCAAGTTTCCAACACAACCATGAAATCAAAATGGAAAAATGAAGCGTCATGTGGTTGGAGGATGACAAGGCTTAAAGTTGACGCAACAAGGCCCAAGAACTCTATGAATTGACTTGGATTTTCGGGAAAATGGATCAAGGCCCATAAAAGCCCATGGAATTAGGGTTTGTGACGCAAAGAAAAAATCCTAGAGATGTTTTGCCGTGAAATACCAAGGGGAATAGAGAAAGTTGGCGTGAAAATCAAAGGGAGAATAAAAGATTACACCAAGAGATTTTCTAGGGTGGAGTTTACATCAAGAAACGGCTCAAAAGGCGTCTAGATTCATTCCTATATTCCCTAAAGGTATTTTGGCCGAAATAAAAGAGAAAAATCAGAATATATTCATGCAATTTTGGCAACAATATATTAGGGAATCATTTTGGAGTTTTATGATTGGTTGGATGACACACTAGGGCTTACTTGGAAAATTATCATTGGTGGAAGCTATGTGGAGTTATTAAATTAATTCCATGGAAAATAAAAGGAATATCACGGCTTGGAGACCCAGTTTGGCCGTCCCCTATATATACTCTTCATCCCTAGACGTCTCACACATCCCACAATTCAGAAATTTACTCTCTTCAAAACGTGAAAGCTCTCTCCATTCTCTAGTTCATCTTCTGCGATTTCAAGCAAGGGAGGAGAAGGAAGAAGAAGCCGTGAGCACCTCCCCTAATCCACCTTGAAGCCGTTAAGTTTTGAAGCTTGCTTTCGAGATTCATTAGTTCATCATTCAAGTTCTTCATCACCATCTCCATTCACGGTGTAATTCAACCTTCTTTCTTGTAATCACTTTTGATTTCCCTTGTTTGATTCGTATGAAGTTGTTCTAGTTAACATTGATGTTTGAACAAAGTTTAAATCTGAAATTTTATGATTGAATGAAGATTTCGAGTCTTATGTTGTGATTCCAATGTTGCTTTTGTGAGTTTGTTCAATTAAATTTGCCTGATTGATATCTTTTATGTGTTTATTTTAAAGGGTTCGAAACTTTTAGGGTTTGCATGTAATTGGCGCTAAATTTAAGTTTATGATTCACCTAATGGTTTTGTGAACTTGAATCAAAAGTAGTAAAGGTTTTGGACAAGAATCGAATTTAATTGAAGAGGATTGCAATTAGATGAACTTTTTAATACTAAGTTGTGCACTTTGGTTGATAGTCTTCCTTTATGCCTGATGAGTTGAACATGTTATGATTTGCTAGCTTTCTAGACTTTGATTGCATGTTTGATATGATTGATCTAGATGCTTTCATTTAGATTAATTAACTAAGGGAAGTAAAATTTGGAAAATCGTTTGCTTCAAATGTTTCACATGATCAACTTCTTTCTCATGACTTGGAAGAACAATTGTAGGGTTGAGTCGAATTCAATTATGAACTTGGTTTTGATCTTTGTTTCTTATGTTTATGCTTATACTTAGTTTTAATTATTTCTTTTAATTTTCGAAAACCAAAATCCTAAAATCCCCCCTAAATTCGTAAATGATATATATGTGTGTGAATGTTATACTTTGTTTTCATTTTTATTGTTTAATTGTCTTACAATGATAGGTGTACCCTCAATCCCCGGAATAGAACGATCCCTACTTGCTTATACTACTAATGATATTTATAGGGTTAAATTATATGTTTGCTTTGAGCGAATCAATTTTTGGCGCCGTTGCCGGGGATTGAAAAATCACTTGTTGAAGTGTGAATAATTGTTGGATATATCTTGTTTTCGTAAATACTTTATATTTGTTCATAAAATTCTCGAAAATTAGTTAATTTATTACTTAGGTTGTTATTTATATTATTTAACATGAGTTATATTGTTGAATACGAGTTTTAATTGTAAGTTTTAAATTGAAAGGAATAGGTGAAGTCGTGTTTATTAATATTGGCCTAAACCCCTTATTGGTACCTAGTTCAGGTCCCTTAAGGTTGAGGGCTGTCTTTACTAACATTCATTGAACTGTCTTCACGCTTGGGACCTTTTTCATCTAAGTAAGTATAGCCTATGTGGGATGGTGTCTAGGAAGGGGACAACGTTCTTGACGGGTTTTGGATCCAGAAGTGCTTACAAGTGGGCCTAAACCGATCTAAGTAATAGCCTATGTGGGATGATGTCTAGGAAGGGGACAACGTTCATGACGGGTTTTGGAGCCAGAAGTGCTTACAAATGAGCCTAAACCACAATGTGGGAGTAGCTCATGATTCTGCCTCTTGTGTTCCCTCCCCTACCTGGCCATTTCAGTAAGGTTGCCCAAAGGATGTAGGAGGGACTTTGTGTCTAGACAACTATACTTGGGCCGCACGTTCACTTGATTTACCGCTTGGAATTTAATTCGATATCAATGATATTTATAACAAAAGAAAATGTTGTGATACACTAAGGTATATTGGATTAAACATAGTCTTAAAAAGGGTAGCTGTTTCAGTCCCATTGCACATCAAGACTCCCTGTTCCCGTACCTAAGTGTTGAAATAATTGTAAATAAAAGAAAAGAAAAGATAGAATTGTACATAATTTTCGTAAATAGTGAAAAATGGTTTATGAGAGTATGAATTTTATTATAAGTTTTTGACTATAATGGAATAGGTGAAGGACTTTGTCTTTAACATTAGTCATCCACCCTTCTCTCTCATGTGGCGCACCTTAGTAGCATAGGGTGTCTAGGTTGATTGGATACGAGAAGTGCTAGCAAAGGGTCTCGTCCCCTGCTAAAAAAGTGAGCTGAGCTCCGCCAAAATCGTTCCTCTACTACCTGACTCTGTGTGAAAAGAGTTACCAAAAGATTGAGGAGGGCGACTAATATTAAGGATCGAGCCCTTGGGCCGCACGTCTAAACTTTGGTTAAGGGCTTATAATGAGATTCAAGCTTTTATTAACTATGTCACACCCCAACTAAAATTTGGACATATATGTGACGTTTTATTTTGTGGAAATTTTGTATATTATAGTAAATCATGAATAGTGATGCTTTTGTATAAATCATTAATTTGTATTTACTTTACTATACAATCTACTAACTTCTTTACCTCTTAACGTTGTTCAGGATTTCCATGAATGACCGAGCCTTCTAAACTCCCTACTGTACAAGCAATTGAAGAAAGGCTTGCTCCTTTGAAGAATCCTCCACAACTTGAATACAAGAGATCCTCTCCTTTAACATTTAAGGAATACATATTTAACGAGCAAAGGAAGAGGTTATTTCCTTCTGAGAAGTCTGCATCACCTACGCCAACTCCATCTCCTCCTTCACGAACTCTATCTCCTGTTGTTTCGTCTAACTCACCTTCACCTCAGACTACACCTCCTTGTTCACCACCCCCTGAAAAAGAAGAACGAAAAGATGGCTTCTATTAGAGAACTTTCTTCATCTGTGGTCCAAGGAGGACTTCCCACAAGTATTGTGTACCCTGCCCCTGATGCAGGGAAGACTGCAAACTTTGAGCTAAAGAGTGGACTAGTTCATAGGCTCCCTATGTTCCATGGCCTTAATATGGAGGACGCTAACAAGCATATCCGAGAATTCCAGTCTGTGTGTACCACCAAGCAACCACAAGGAGCAGATAAGAATATCCTTAAGATAAAGGCATTCCCATTCTCCCTAGCTGACCATGCCAAAGATTGGCTATATGAGCTTCCTCCTGGGCGCATCACATCATGGGACACTATGATGAAGGCCTTCTTAGAGAAATACTTCCCAGCTTCCAAAATCATTACGCTCAGGAAGAAGATAAGTGGAATAAAACAAGCTCAAGATGAATCGTATTCCGCTTATTATGAGAGGTTTCAGTCCCTGATTGCCCAATGTCCTCAACATCAAATGAAGGAAGAAACCTTACTTACTTGCTTCTACGAAGGTCTCCTACCTTTGGAACGTGACATGTCAGATGCTGCAGCTAGAGGAGCTTTTGTGGATAAGTCACCTACTGAAGGGCGAGCCATGATTGAGAATCGAGCCAAGAATGCCCAATAGTATGAGGGTGTAGGTCTCACAAGTCGAAGTCGAAGGGTGAATGAGATAGGTATTGTGATTAAAATCATTGAAAGGATGATTGTTGGTGAATTTTTCTTTCTTGTTACCAGTTTTCTGAGAACTTTTCAACTTGCAGCTTTTGGTACAAGATTAATGATTTGAGAAACTTTTACTCTCTTGTCAGTCCTCAATCTTTAGTACATTGGACTAAACATGTAAAGCATTCCTTGAGTCTTAAATTTCAGTTAGAAAGGTTTCATCCATGTTCAAAAGTAACTACAAAGCTCTGTTTTCTGTGTATTCTGATTAGTGCATTCTGATCAGTGTCTTCTTTTTAAAATAAGTCTATAAAAGTGTGGCTTCATCTTAAGGGAGAAAGAACATTGAGATCGATGATGGTTTACATGTTCATAATAGGATCAAGGGCTCAAGTGGACTGAAGATTGGTCCTTTGGTACTTGCTGGGAGTTACACATCAAGGATTCCAGGTAGGGGGTCTTCACTAGTTAGAGCTTTTCTCGAAAACATTTCTATGCTTTTATGCATACACATTGCATTGTTGTTAAGTGGTGGCCTGAGAGTGAAGGGAGCAAAATGACTACCTTGGGTTTCGATCCCCTAAACCTCCGGAGGGGCTATACGGACTGGAGGATGTCTAACATCCTTTGAGGTGTGGCGTCACTCCTAGGTGGTATGGCGTAAACGGCCACTCTTACTACTTCTTGCGGGCTATTTGTGTACTTACATTGGCAAGTAAGTAATTGGCATTAAGAACGGTCATCGGTTTTTAGGAAAGTGGGTACCCCATTATGCATATGTATCCTTCTATTTCCTATTTTTAAGTTTCTGTCTACTCTTGCTGAGCTTGTTACTTCAGTTGGATAAATCCTAATTGTTGTTGCCATTGCTTGAAATTTTTCCACCAATTGTAGTCTGAAGCCTTAGATTTCAAACCTCTTTGTAGTCTATTTAGTTTGACTATCTCGAGTTTATTTAACATCAGGTTTCACTTGAATTTATGCAGTTTTTTCATCACCAAAGGTTGAGATACATTGATTCTAAATATTGAGTTTTGCAGCTGCCCAAAAGAAAAAAAGAAAAAAAACTTAGTTAGTCATCAAACTTCACTTGATTAGTTTCGTTATCTTTAGCCTTGCGCATCTTAAGAAGTTTGAGTATTACTTTGTCGATACTTAAGCTTCGTAAGATTCACGGTGCTGTGACGTCAACCCTTTCGGGGCATTATAGTAGCACCATCATGTCCATAAAAAATTTCTGTTTCACCGCTAGTATGTCCTTTAATTTGCTTTTCCTAAAAACCTTTAGGAAATGCACGTGTGTTTATGAGATTATTCTTTGTTTCTATTCAGATTCACTTAATTTTAGTTGTCCTCAGTAAAGATTGTTGTGTTTTCTGGTGGCAGGTTAAGCTTGTAAAGTGCCTTGTGCAAAATATTGTGGTTGATATATCCTTCAATCAGTTAGGAGGGCTATGTACGTTATGCTTTCTTGAGCAGGTAGTCTTCCACTAAAGCTGAGTTTTATTAGTCCAGTTTTGCTACATATGATTGAATGAGTGACCAGATCTGATTCATGTAAAGGATACTTTCCTAGGAAGCTTTGGTTTATCAGATGCAATTATTATTATTATTAATTTTTTTTTTTCAAGTCTATTATAGCAAGTAAAAATATTGGACTTTGGTGCTCTTTGCTCGTTTGTGATTTTGGATTTTTTTTTTAATTCTTGATCATCTTCCTGGTGCTGTTACCATACAGGTTGATCACCTCATTGGCAAACATCATCTCTTTAAACGTAGTATCATACTGATTAAGGCATGCTGCTATTGTGAGAGTCGAATTCTTGGTGCCCATCACGGTTTGATATCTACATATGGTTTGGTGACCTTAGTTCTTTTTATCTACGTGTCATTGTTTCAGGTGAAAGGAGAGTGATCCTAAGGGACCACAGTATGCAAACAACACTTCAAAACTTGAATATGATCTCTCAAGTCAGTGGAGATCGCTCATTCACATGGAGGATATCTTCGTAAATGAAGGCAACCACTTTGTGAGTGTAGCCACCTTCTTGTTTTATTTATTATAAACTTACCTATTTTTGAGCATTTTTCATGCTCTCCAATGTCTCAATTTTTATGAAAATGATCCAAACTCTTTTGCTCTACAATCCAAATTAAATAGCCTAAGTTTGTCATATCCTTAAATCTATCAAAATGTGATCTTTTGCTCTCTCTGTCGAATCGCGACTTCTTTCTTTTGGGGTCTTATTCTGATAAATATTCTTGGTTATGCTTGTTTTGCTACTTAGTTATTGGTTGCCACTATTATCATCAATTTTGTCAAGGAACAAGAAGGTGCGTAGTTGTACACTTGACCTGCATTCTAAGTTCTGATGTAACCTTCTATATATTTAAATGAATGGTTACATAATGGGAAAATTTGCACATCTCTGTTTACTTTTGCAATTTTAGTTATGTTGTACATTGTGTGATATTCAGTACTGTTGTAATGATATTTTGGGACTTGTGGTTTTACAGCTTCCTTTATCAAGTGTTGAACAAATCGAATATGCTTGACATGATTGGCTTCGTAGACCCTGCTCAGACTGGTGTCATTGGCTGTGGAAATACGACTAAACGAGCTTGTTCTTTGTCTGCTTCTTATTAAAGAGGGAAGCCTAGTCAGATTTTTTGGGTGCCCTATAACTCAGGGTATGAAAGCTTGATTCATGCATATATTTTGTTGGCTGCCCAGATTTATAGATATGGGCCATTTTGAACTTATGCTCATGAATAGGTTTGTGTACATGAGACAATGGTGGATTCATGAAAATTGCAATGAATGATTTTGGATGTGGATATTATGGTTTCATGAATGGGCAATTTTAATTTCCAGAATGCATGCATACCAATTGTACAGGGGACTACTAAAATGTGTCGTCACAAACTGCAAGCTACAACAAAAGCACACCAAAACGTGTGGTTGCAGCTGCATAGACACAACACAAAAACCAATAAGAAGTCTATTGTCTTTTTGACAATGAGACAACAGAAAATTGTAGTCTGAAAGGCAAAACAACAACATAAGTTAGTTGAAAGTATTGGCTAAAGTGTATAACAACAACAAATAAGTGTGATTGGACGTGATTACAGACAATATAAAACATGTACTATTAGTGGTCCTTTTTATATTCAGACCACAAATATTTGTCGTCTAAATAATCTCAAACGACAGTAAATTGTCGTCGTAATGAGACTGACATAACAGAAAGAATATGATATCCATTGTCTAAACCATTTCCCAACATCACATATGTATAATTTCAAATCCTTTCACACAACACTTAAATGTCATACAAACCTACCCTAGAACGACACTTAATTGTCATCTGATGCTCCTTACGACCACATATAATTATCGTTTAAAGTAAATTAGCACAACCTTTAATTGTTGTTGTATGAGATAAGAGACTACATACGAGGTTTCATATTTCTTATTTAAGGGCATTCAGACCACACAAATAAGTCTTGCAAATATGCTTCACACAATAGCATTTAAAAAATACTGTGGTTGTTTTGTCTATCAGACAATACAAAACTGTTGTTTGAATGCTTTTAAAGATACATATCACAATGTTCCCAAAATGCAAAACTCATCAGACAACACAAGATTTTTAGTTTTTTATGTCGTCTGATTTTTCAGACGACAGAACACTTCTGTCGTCTGATGCCCCCAAGAGACGACACCGTACTAGACGACACATTTTTGTTCGTTCAGACGACAGAACAGTTATGTCGTCTGAAGGCCTTTTTGGCATAGTGCCAATTCGGCAATTGAGGAAAGACTGAACAAACTCACCCTTCTCATGGACCGAGTTGTAAGTGCAAAGGGACTTATGCAAGCTTGTGGGGTGTGCTCTTGATACGCCCAAAATAGGCTCTCAACTTAACCCTGCAAGATGTAGTCGTTAGCAATATAGAGTAAGCAGAGATCGTTCAAGTCGGGGATTGAGGGTAACTTTATAATTCACACAAAAGAATAGAAAACAAAACTAACTAAAGCACAAAACAAATAACAAAACTAAGAAAAAAGAAAAACGTCAAAGAGGGAAAAAGATGGCAGGACAAGATGAGGAAAGAAGGGTGTGTTGCAATCCTAAGTTGAAACAGATTTGGGGTTTTTATGTTCCTACGAAAATAAAACATAATATAAAAGAAAAACGATTTTTATTTTAGGTTTTGAGAAAACAAGATGGAGAACATGTTAGAGACTTGGAAATCCACCACCAATTACTTTCAAACAATGTTAAGTTAACCCAGTTTCAATTACTAAGGTGTGAACAGAAACCAACCAAGAAACAAGTCGGAGCAGATCATGTCCCTTATTAATGTTTCCCTAATTACTTAGTCTACGTGAACGCACAATAGCTAAG
>BDJD01005120.1:120716-143431 GCA_002564525.1 Rosa multiflora | reverse complement strand
GGAATCAGATTAAGCAACTACAAACCTACAAGGTGCAGGAGATTGAATTACTTGACTAGAATTGTTGAATTGTAATTTGTTACACTTTAGAAATTTTTTTTGTACATGTATGGATATGATATTCTGGTTAAGTTAATAATGCATTTGGTGGTGTATTTTGAGCTGTGTATAATTGGAGGAAGATTTCTTTTATTAATTTTTTTTTTGGATTCTTTACAAGTTTTAAGGACACCTTTTTAACGTCCTCTATTACCTTTATTAAGTGTCCTGTTTTAGTTTTAAGGACACATATGAGTATTTTTTTTGTGTCCTCTCAAGGATTTAAGGACACCATTTCTAGAGCTTTTATGTGTCCTAGTATAGAAAAGAGGACACAATTTCTAGAGCTTTTAGCACACAGTTTAGGTGTCCTCTTATGGATTTAAGGACACCATGTCCAGGGCTATTAAGACACATAAACTGTGTCCTCGTATAGATAAGAGGACACATTTTCAGTGTCCTTGTTTGGGACTTACGATGACACCCGGATAGAGGACTCTTTTTTAAAGAGTCCTTGTATGTATTTAAGGACACAGTTTCAGTGTCCTTAAATCATGTTATTGTAGTAGTTAAGACTCTACCTTCAGTGGTCCAGGCACCAAAACTTGAACTTAAACCTCTACCAGATCACTTGAAGTACGTCTACTTAGGGGACAAGGAGACCTTACCAGTGATTGTGTCTTCCTCAATTATGTCTTCACAAGAGGAGAGATTGGTGGAGATGCTAAAGCAACACAAGACCGCCATAGGATGGACATTGACGGATATCAAGGGAATAAGCCCTACAACTTGCATCCATAGGATACTTCTTGTGTCAGGACCCACCCCGGAATTACCCCCTTAACTCCAAGATGGACCTGCGGGGCCCACTTTTAGGGAAAATTCGACAGAACTTCCCCTAAAAGTGGACAACGCTAAACCTGCTGAAAACACTTCTAAGTAAAGTAAATTTCAATGCTTGAAGCCACCCTGCTTCCTAGCAACAATCCACTTCCAAGTACAAACACCGTACTACACAAACATATCCACTTATATAAATTACAACCAAGCAAATCAAATCTTTCAACTTCCTCCAATATTATACAACTCCCATACACTCATAATTATACAAATGTATAAATCCAATCTTTTAAGGTAATCAGAGCAATCTATACAACACACTCGAAATATAATACATAAAGTAGGTTAATAAATAACCTACTGAGGATAGATGGCAAAGGTGGTGCTAGCCTCCACTCCTAAGCCGGTCAACAACACTGCGATCTGGGCAATTGAAACCAAAGGGCCCAGGGGAAAGTACATAAAAACGTTAGCGTGAGTGGACAAAATAAATAAGCATAATGGAAGAAAAGTTTATACTTTCCCACAGATTTAAATTTATAAAAATCTCGATGCATGCAACGTTTATAAAACGTATTTCTTTAAATTCAAAAACTCATGAGAAACATACCAGCCCCGCTAGTTAAAAGAAATCGGACTAGCCCCGCTAGTCAAGTAACGATAAAATATGGGGAAGAAATTTCACCATACGAAAGAAGGGAGCCTCCCAGGCTCGGGTTGGAGTGTCCCACACTCTGGAGCATCCCATGCTTTGCTCTTACTCACCCAGAAACACATAGTAAGCAGGGAGGAGTACTAATAGGCTAGCTAGAAATAAAATATAGCGACCCAGGTATGGTGGGTAAAAACTATTCAAAACTAATAAATCTATAAGGCTTCCCCATGTCCCACGAATAAAGAAAACACGGGTACGATTCCCAACCGTACACGGAAATTCTCGTAAAAGTCGTATAAATCAACAGCGTGTCCCACACGCTAAAAGAATAATTAGGTTATCATTAAGGCATTCCCAATGCCAAAATCGAAAGTCGATAAATAAATATGGAGATTTACTTCATCGAAATCTCATTTCGAAAAATAAAATCTCAAATCGACGAATATAAATATAATATAAATAGTATAAATCCGGAAATCACATCGAAAACAATTCGTCGAAAATCAACATCAATTATAAATTCGAATCTGAGCATAACAACTTAATAACCGAAACTCACAACCGGTATAAATCATAAATACTTCATAAAAAAAAAATCATTATTGGAAGCAAATCCACGAGATAAATCGCAATCAAATTCATATGCTTGGAAAGTAATATGTTAATTAAATAGAACATACTTTAATAAATAAATGCATGCATCACTTATTTAAAAACAAAAGTCCACTCACAGTGTACGGCTAAGCCTGTCGTCGATCCGATCCCTCCTCGAGAGAATCCTCCTCACGTCCTGTACAATATAACGTTCGTAAACCCATAATTACTGGATGGAAAACTAAATTACGATAAGTAAAACCAAACCCTAACATTATCTTTATATGCCCAAAACCTCCCAATCTTCTTCACTAATGTCATTCCCTTAATGTATGGGCTTTAGGGCCGAATCAAGGAAATCCGATGGATGTATTCCTCGTAATTCAATTAACAATTTCCACCCTTGAACAAACATCGAAATCCATACTCCCTCTTCTCCAATTCTATCCCAAAGCTGCCATTATGAAACTAAATGTATAATTGACTAATTATCTCAACAACAGAAGTTAAAGACCGGCCAAACACTGTCTCATGCGCCACCAACAATGGCGGCGCGTGGCACCCACGCGCCGGTGCCAACCTCCACCACCGGCTACCAAATTCCATGTACAGCAACAACTCAACCCACTGATTAATTTTCTCAACTACAATACATCCAAATTTTACCTGGAAATGGTCGAATCCGGCCTGTGAAGATAACCCAGAAATTCAAGAACCCTGGGTTGTCGATTCGGCGTCTACACAGTAAATTGGAAAGCAAGACCTTAGGGGAAATGATCTCCGTCGAAAACCGAGCCTTCGACGTCGATTTGGTGACTGGAGATGGCCGGAATCGCCGGAAATCGGCAAAAATCACGAACTACTACAGTCACCTTCCCAGCTCAAAATCGAGCTCCTACGGCCAAATCTCCACAAAATACCACCACAGATGCGACAAGGGGGAGGAGACGAGCTTGGGGATAGCCGGATTTCGTCGTGGGTCGGCCGGAGGGGGAAGAAATCGAAGGGAGAAAATCGGGCCGAAAGGGAGGAAGGGTCGGGGAAGGAGAAGAGAGAGTTACCGGGGGGGGCTAGGTAGAATTTCCGAAAATGGAAATCTACCAACAGTAACTTCCATATATATATATATATATAAATTACCATGAACAGTAACTTCTACATTTTTGGCTATAACTCTCACATACTAAGTCCGATTTTTACACACCACATATGCACGCTCTCGGTTTAAAGTCCTCTACAACTTTCATGAAGGAAATTTTCTCATAAACGGCCCCAAACAAAAGTCAACTTTTTAGGGCCACTAAAGTATCGATAAGAGTAAAAATTGAAAGTAATCGACACTTACCGTCTAAATAGTAAGTAAATCGCTAATTCTAGGTTCAGGACGTAACAATCTCCCCCCCCCCCCTTACAAAAATTTCGACCTCGAAATTAACATACCTGCTAGCAAATAGGTGAGGATACTGCTTTCTCATTTGCTCTTCTGGCTCCCAAGTAGCTTCTTCTAGCATATGATTACTCCAAAGCACCTTGACCAAGGGGATTGTTTTGTTCCTGAGTATCTGCTCCCTCCTATCAAGTATTTGAACCGGTTTTTCTTCATATGTCAAGTCTTCCCTCAATCGGATAGGTTGCTCTTGTAGAACATGAGAGGGATCAGCAACATACTTGCGAAGAATGGAGACATGGAAGACATCATGTACTCTGGATAATCTTGGAGGTAGTGGCTAAACGATAAGCAACTGCACCAATCCGCTCCGTGATCTCATACGGTCCGATGTGTCTAGGGCTAAGCTTTCCGCGTTTCCCAAATCTTACAATACCCTTCCATGGAGATAGCTTCAAGAATACCCCGTCACCTACTTGAAACTCCAAATCTTTTCTTCTGTTATTTGCATAGCTCTTTTGTTTACTCTGAGCCGCTTTAAGTTTTTCCTTGATCACTTTGACCTTTTCAGTCATAATTTGTACCAATTCTGGACCAATAAGTTTCCTTTCTTCTACCTCATTCCAACACAGAGGGCTACGACATTGTTTGCCATAAAGGGCTTCATAACGGGCCATGCCAATGCTGGAGTGATAACTGTTATTATACGCAAACTCTATCAAAGCGACATGATTATCCAAATTCCCCTTGAATTGCAAAACACAAGATCTCCGTCGAATACTGAGCCTTCGACGCCAATTTGGTGACCGGAGATGGCCGGAATCGCCGGAAATCGGTAAAACTCACGAACTGCTACAGTCACCTTCCCAGCTCAAAATCGAGCTCCTCCGACCAAATCTCCACAAAATACCACCACAGATGCGACAACGGGGAGGAGACAAGCTTGGGGATAGCTGGATTTCGTCGTGGGTCGGCCGGAGGGGGAAGAAATAGAAGGGAGAAAATCGGGCTAAAAGGGAGGAAGGGTCGGGGAAGGAGAAGAGAGAGTTACCGGGGGGGGCTAGGTAGAATTTCCGAAAATGGAAATCTACCAACAGTAATTTCCATATATATATATATATAAATTACCATGAACAATACTTCTACATTTTTGGCCATAACTCTCACATACTAAGTCCGATTTTTACGCACCACATATGCACGCGCTCGGTTTAAAGTCCTCTACAACTTTCATGAAAGAAATTTTCTCATAAACGGCCCCGAACAAGAGTCAACTTTTTAGGGCCACTAAAGTATCAATAAGAGTAAAAATTGAAAGTAATCGACACTTACTGTCTAAATAGTAAGTAAATCGCTAATTCTAGGATCAGGACGTAACATCTTGAGGAGGGGACAAAACCTACTAGAGAGGCTCAACGTCGTCTCAACCCTCCAATGATGGAAGTTGTGAAGAAGGAGGTCATCCAACCCTTAGATTGTGGCATAATCTACTCCATTTCAGATTCCAAATGGATGTCCCCAGTTTAAGTCGTACCTAAGAAGTCAGGAGTGACTGTTGTGAAGAATACTGAGAATGAACTGGTGCCCCAAAGGACAGTTATAGGCCACAGAGTTTGCATTGACTACAGGAAGCTCAACGCAACCACAAGGAAAGATCACTTTCCTCTTCCATTCATTGACCAGATGCTTGAGCGATTAGCTGGACATGATTACTACAGCTTCTTGGATGGCTGCTCAGGCTACAATCAGATTGCCATAGCCAATGAAGATCAAGAGAAGACGACATTCACTTTCCCCATTGGAACATTTGCTTATGGTCGCATGACTTTTGGACTTTGCAACACCCCAGGTACTTTTCAGAGGTGTATGGTAAGTAATTTTTTCAGATTATATTAAGAAAATCATAGAGGTATTCATGGATGATTTTTCTGTTTTCGGAAAAAGTTTTGATGATTGTCTTAATAATCTTGAAATTATCTTGAAACATTGTGTGGAAACTAACCTTGTGTTGAACTGGGAAAAATGCCATTTTATGGTTAGACAAGGTATAGTTCTAGGGCATATTGTCTCTTCTAGAGGAATAGAGGTAGATAAGGCTAAAGTAGACCTTGTGCGTTACTTACCCTCTCCCACTTCTGTGAGAGAGATTCGATCTTTTCTTGGCCATGCAGGGTTTTACAGGAGGTTTATCAAGGACTTCTCCAAGATTTCGAGACCTCTATGCAAACTACTCCAAAAGGATGTGACGTTTACCTTTGACAAGGAGTGTCAAGAAGCTTTTGACAAGCTTAAGGAGTTGTTGACGTCTGACCAAATAATGTTACCTCCAGATTGGTCCTTGCCCTTTGAGTTGATGTGTGATGCCTCTGACTATGCAGTTGGAGCTGTTTTGGGGCAAAGGAAGGACAAACGACCTTATGCCATCTACTACGCCTCAAGGACTCTTAATGATGCACAACTGAACTATTCCACTACTGAAAAAGTGCTCCTTGCAGTTGTCTTTGCACTTGAGAAATTTCGTTCTCACTTACTTGGTACCAAAGTTATTATCTATACTGACCATGCAGCTTTAAAGTACTTGATGACCAAGAAGGAGGCGAAACCAAGGCTTATTAGATGGATACTACTCTTGCAAGAATTCGACGTGGAAATCAAGGACAAGAAGGGTAGTGAGAATGTGGTAGCTGACCACTTGAGTCGTTTGGTGTATGCAGAAGACCCTCTCCCTCTAGTGGAGACGTTTCCAGATGACCAGCTCTTTGGAATCCAGGTAAGTGAACCATGGTATGCAGATATTGTGAATTACATTATTTCAAATAAAATTCCTGATACCATGTCACGTGCTCATAGAGATAGGCTTAAGAAAACTGTTAAGGAATATGTTTGGGATGAACCTTATCTGTGGAAATATTGCTCCGATCAACTGATTAAGAGATGTGTATCTGAACATGAACATAATGCCATACTTTCTTTTTGCCATTCTAAAACATGTGGGGGTCACTTTGGGTCTAAGAAGACTGCGTTTAAGGTGCTAGAGTCTGGGTTCTATTGGCCAACGTTATTTAAGGATGCATATGCCTATTGTTTAACTTGTGATAGATGCCAAAGAACTGGAAATCTAAGTTCTAGAGATCAAATGCCTTTATCTAATATCATAATTGTTGAAATATTTGATGTCTGGGGTATAGATTTCATGGGCCCTTTTCCTTCCTCTTTTGGATTTCTCTATATCTTACTTGTTATGGCCTATGTTTCGAAATGGGTGGAGGCCAAGGCCACCCGAACTAATGACTCTAAGGTTGTTGCAGATTTTATCAAATCTAACATCTTTAGGAGGTTTGGAATGCCTAGAGTTCTTATTAGTGATGGTGGATCCCACTTTTGCAATCGGACGATTGAGGCTCTCTTGAAGAAATATGATGTGATACATAAGGTTTCTACACCTTATCATCCCTAAACAAGTGGGCAAGCTGAAGTTTCAAATCGTGAGATCAAGGGGATATTGGAGAAGACTGTGAATCCTAACAGGAAGGATTGGTCCTTGCGTTTGGAGGATGCTTTGTGGGCCTATAGGACTGCGTATAAAACTCCCATAGGTATGTCACCTTATCGAATTGTCTATGGAAAACCTTGCCATTTACCTGTGGAGTTAGAACACAAAGCTTGGTAGGCTGTGAAGCAGTTTAACATGGACCTTGATGAGGCTGGGCTACATAGGAAATTACAATTGCAAGAGTTGGAGGAGATAAGGAATGATGCTTTCGAAAGTGCCAAGATTTATAAGGACAAGACTAAGGCATTCCATGATAAGATGATTCATGGAAACACTTTTGTTGTGGGCCAGAAAGTTCTTTTGTTCCATTCTCTTCTTAAACTCTTCCCAGGTAAACTTCGTTTTCGTTGGATTAGGCCTTTCATTATTAGTCATGTGTTTCCTCATGGAGCTGTGCAGATAAAGAGTGAATAGACAGGTAACGAGTTCAAAGAGAATGACCATCGCCTAAAGCCTTATTATGAGGCGTTTGTGGAGCATGAAGTGGAGGATGTACCCCTCCAAAACGCCCCACAACCTGAGGATTAAATGGAGGTACAAGTCTTGGCTGAAAGACTATAAACATTAAGCGCTGCTTGGGAGGCAACCCAATTCAGAAGTAGCTGTGAAGGAGTCTACACACGCAGATTTTATTTCTCCTTCCCTATTTCTCTTTCTTTTCATGTTTTCTTTTTGAATTTAGTAGGTCTTTTCGTAAATTTCTACCCTATATGCTTAATTGTTTCATTTCATGCTTATGATTGATTACATTGAGGACAATGCAATATTTAAGTGTGGGGGAAGAGATTTATACTTTTATCTTGAGTCTGATATATTGAAAAATACAAAAAAAAAAAAAAATTTGAAAAATGTCAAAAATAACAAAAATTTCGTTGCTTTTATTGAGTCACTGAGTCATGTTTTGGGTGAAATAATTTCTTCATCGTAGGCGCATCTATTAAGGTGTGATGTCTAGGTCTGGTTTGGATACGAGAAGTGCTAGCAAAGGGTCTCGTCCCCTGCTAAACAAGTGAGCTGAGCTCCACCAAAATCGCTCCCTCCCTTACCTGGTCACATCCCAAAGGAGTTATCGAAAGGAGAAAGGTAATAATCCTAGTCCAAAGTTGGCGTCTATTGAGCCTTAGTCTTTTGTCATTTTGTTTTTAGTCTTAGGATGCCCTTTCAACTGTCTAGGATGATTCTGTGTCTCTAAAATTATGGCTAAAAGAGGATCACAAGATTCAAATGATTTTAAACTGGTTTCTTTGGTTAATTGAGATATATAAAAAATGTGTGCCTTGTAGTGGATATGGATTTCGTGACTTTGGTACAGAATATGAGCATGTTAGGATGAGTTTTGATTCATAAAAACCCATGTGAGATATTTGAGCCAATGTCCCTTTTTATTGGAGTAAAATGAAAAATGTAACATCCCGTATCTCAATTACCGGTTTACTAGTCATTTGGACGGTAAACGACCTTTATTTTCACTTTTACTATCGTTTCAGTACATTTAGTGGCCTTAAAAGTTGATTTTTTGTTCGGGTCAAAATTTGAGAAAATTTCCTTCATGAAAGTTGTAGAGGACGTTAAACCGAGCGCATGCATATGTGATACGTAGAAATCGGAGTTCGTATACGAAAGTTATGAATTCATAGTAAATTTATATATATTGGAATTTTACTGTGGTAGGTTTCCAAATCCGGAAATCTACCCTTTCTCTCTCTTTCCCCCGAGCTCTCCCTCTTTCCTTTTCGACCTCTATCTTCCTCCTCTCGATTCCCCGCCGTCCGGCCACCTGGGGACGAGTCACAGATCATCACCGGCGCGCCTACTCCCCCTCTTCACACTAGTACCCGTGGGTCACGCCAATTTGGCCGGAGAAGCGAGAATCGACGGCGAGAAGCAAACTGTAGCAGATTGGGGTTTTCCGGTAATTCTTTCTATTCTGGCCATCTCTGGCCACCGAACCGGCGTCGGAGGTTTGGTTTTTGCCGGTGATCATTTCCCCTAAGGTCATTCACTTCAATTTGCAGCGTGGAGGACGAATCGAGGAAATTCCCAAAGCTAGGGTTTGGAATTTCTGGGTTTTTCTTCACCGGTTGATTTCGACTGTTTTGAAGGTAAAATTAGATTGTGTTGTAGTTGAGAAAAATATTGGGCGTGTTGAGCAGTTGTTGCTGCCAAAATTTGGTGGCCATCGGAGGTGGTGGCCGCAGGCGCGTGGGCCCCACGCACTGTCACTGTAGGTCGCGCATGGAAGCGCGTAGGGCTGCTTTTTAATTTTAATTTTTAGCCTATTAAATTCTATAATTGTTGTAGAGGTTGAATATGTGATTTTGGTTAATTTTGGGAGAAGTTTGACATGGATTATGAATGTCCGAAGTTTGGGAGTTTCGGTTGTTGATTTGTGGGAATCCGACCTTCTGATTTCCCTTGTCCCGATATGGAATACATTAATCGACGGATGGATATTAATGGTGAAGTTTGGCATGAATCGGGAAAGAAATGGAGATGTTGGAGTACGTAGGTGATACGCCCAAAATAGACGCTCAACTTAACCCTGCAAGATATAGTCGTTAGCAATATAGAGTAAGCAGGGATCGTTCAAGCCGGGGATTGAGGGTAACTTTATAATTCACACAAAAGAAAACAAAACAAAACTAACTAAAGCAAAAAAAAAATAACAAAACTAAGAAAAAGAAAAATGTCAAAGAGGGAAAAAGATGGCAGGACAAGATGGGGATAGAAGGGTGCGTTGCAATCCTAAGTTGAAACAGATTTTGGCTTTTTATGTTCCTACGAAAATAAAAGGAAAATAAGAAAGCACAAACGATTTTAGAGTTTGAAAAACAATATGGAGAAGACGTTAGAGACTCGGAAATCCACCACCAATTACTTTCGAACAATGTTAAGTTAACCTAGTTTTAATTACTAAGGTGTGAACAAAAACCAACCAAGAAACAAGTCGGAGCAGATCATGTCCCTTTTTCATGTTTCCCTAAATACTTAGTCTACGTGAACGCACAATAGCTAAGCCTATCAAAAATGAAATCAAGGTATAGAACGCTATCCTATCAACAACACATACAGTGTCAACACATTTGAAGCATTAAGATCTCATGGAAACGATTGATTATAGAGTTGCAGTCTAGTGTGGAACGCCTACCTAGCATGCTCTTCTAGTTGTTTAAACATAAGCTTTTATCCAAAGCCTTGAATACTTGTGGATTAGAAAACAAGACGATTAGGTGAATTATTTTCTAAATCCTAACTCCAATTACATGCATATATCCTAAGTGTCGACCCAAAGAACATAAACACATAAAAGTTTTCAATCAAGCAGAAATAAACAACCAATTCACACCAAAGATCAAGAAACTAGATTTAAACAAACATATGTTCTACATAATTGGGGCTTCAAACCTTGCCCCTAACAAAAAGATAGTTAGTTACACATTGTTTTAAAAACCAAAATAAAACAAATAGAGAAAAAGAAGAAACAGATGATCGCGGATGAATGAGAATGAGAGATAGAAGAGAAGTTGAAAGGCGTGGTCGTCTTCAATGTGTGCAGAAGGTCAATATATATAGGAGAAGTTCAGCCCTAGTTTCCTTCAACAATGCTTTTAAAACCTTCCCTTGTTGCTTGAGGATTTCTTTAATTGGTGCACAATTAAATGATTTTCAAGCCTTGGTAATCTTGTAGAATTATTCTAGGACTCTCCTTAATACTTGCAGCAGAAATAACCTTCCAAAAATGGCCTGGAAATCCGTCCAAAGAAGAATCTCGGCCAAAATGCCCTGTTTTGACTAGGATTCAATTTCTGTCTCTGAAGCTTCCTTCTTGGACAAGGAACAACTTTTTCTTGACAAGTTTCTGGATGGTTCTTGACTCCCACGTGTTCTATGACATCATATCTTCTAGATTGATCAAAAACCTTCTGGAAAAACTCCAATAAAATCACCGTAAAAGATCTCCCAAAAAGCTTCGTGAAAAGCTGACAGTTTCTGCCTTATCGGGAAGCATACTTCGCGCTTCTTTTCCTACTGTCTCGTTGACACTTATGACCAGTTATTTGGCTCTTGTTGAAGTATAACATCATTTATTGAAGGTTAACTGGCTCTTTATTCAAAGGTACAGCTGGAAGAATGCAAGAATTGCTCCTCAAAACCGTTCCCAGAAAGCTGATTCTGAAACTGCAGTTTTCTGCTTTGCAGCAACTGTTTTGCACAACGATTCCCGTGGACTTCCCTTGTAATTTCTGGCCAAATGGTTAATCAAACTTGGTTCTTTGCATCATTACTTCATGATCCATGGCTTAGATTCTCCCTTTAAGCTCCTATTTCTCTTGAATCACTTCACGAATAACCTAAAAAGAAACCAAAGGTAAAACTGACTTTTTAAAGGAAATAGATAAGAAAAATATATAGGATTGCTCATTATATTTAACGCATTTATGCTCCTATCAGTAGGGTTTTCGGGATTTGTTTTGAATCGTAAATATTTATCGAATTATTGTTTACGGAATATATTTGTGTACAGGACGAGATACCGACCTATCGCTCGACGAGGATCCTTACGCTTGGATACCACGTTAGCCATATACTGTGAGTGGATTTTTGATTTGAAGTGATGCATGCAATATTATTTCGTAATTAATTATTACGTTTATTATTTGAGAATATAAATTAATTTATCTCGGTTATAATTTGAGAATGATTTTGGCTCTAAGTTTTAAAAGGATATTGCGAATTTCGAAATAAAGTATGATTTGCTATCGATGGTGATTTTGGTTTTCGGATTGTAAAGTGATTTCGGATTTGATTGTGTTTTGAGATTTATGAAATATTATAAAGTGATTTCGGGAATGAATTGTTTTCGGATTTTAAATGGAATTTTCGTCGAGGAAACGATTGATTGAAGTATTCTTTTAGCGTGTGGGACACGCTGTTGATTTTGTGACTTACTACGAGAATTTCCGGGTACGGTTGGAAATCTTACCAGTGTTTTCTTTATTCGCGGGACTTATAGGAAAGCCTTATAGATTTACTGGATTTGAATGGTTTTTACCCACCATACCTGGGTTGCTATATTTTATTGCTAGCTAGCCTATTAGTACTCCTCCCTGCTTACTATGTGTTCGTGGGTGAGTAAGAGCAGAGCATGAGATGCTCCAGAGTGTGGGACACTCCGACCCGAGCCTAGGAGGCTCCCTTCTTTCGTATGGTGAAACTTCTTCCCCATATCTTATCGTTACTTGACTAGCGGGGCCAGTCCGATTTTCACTGTAGCCAGCTGGGCTGGTCTTATCTTCTTGAAACGAGATTTCGGTTTTACGGTATATTTTTCGAATGTTTTGACTAGCGAGGCTAGTCGGTTTATCGTTTTGAAATCCTTGGATTTAAAGCTAAATGTGTTTTACCATTGTGCATGCATCGAGTTTTTAAAGTAATAAATGTGAGAAAGTTTGAAATCGTTTTTCTTTTAAATTGTTTATTTTTGTCCAGTCACGCTAACGTTTTTATGTACTTTCCCCTGAGCCCTTTGGTTTCAAATGCCCAGTCCGCAGAGTAGCTGGTTCGGCATACTAGGATTCGAGGCATAGCATCTGCTGCAGTCGTTTTCATATTGTAGGATAATCGTTGAACCTACGTGTATTGATACGGCTGAAATAGCCTCACAATTTAACCCTGGAAAATGTAGTTGTCAGTATAGGATAAGCAAGGATCGTTCAGTCCGGGGATTGTAGGGTACACCTACACAAAAAGGTCAATTAACAAATGCAAGAATTAAATGGGGGGTTTTTAATTTTGGTTCCTAATCTACTTAAAATAAAAACTAAACAAATAAACGTATATACAATGATTGACTTCCCTAACCTAGACCAATACCACTCAGAAATTACTAAGTGTAAAAATAGAAAATCCATTTCAACATGCTACAAAAATGTGCCCATCTTTAATGCCTAGATAAGAGCTCAAATGAAAAGCCTCAACGGATCAATCCACTTATCTAATTCATTCTAATGTAGGCATGGATCGGAAAAGTCCCTACCAAGCCTAATACTACTAATTTTCGAAAACACTCAGCGTAATTCTCTTAACTAGTAGTATTATATGACCCTTGAATCAACTCACAGGTGCAAATTAACCATTAGACATAGAATTTAACACGTAATTTTCAGAATCATTTAATCATTAAAGCATGATTTTTACCACTCGTTAGAACTAATTACTACTTGTTTTACTCAGTGTCTTAACAAATAACAATTACTCTTGGCAAATTAAACAAACACACAAGAACTCTCACCGTTATTCTAGCATGCAAACTTATTAACCTAACTCTGAAAATTACCTAAACATGTAAAAGGGCACGAGATTATAACATGCATCATAAAAGAATTCTCGAAATTAACTCAATAATAAACTGAAAATCTCAAAAATATTAATAAAAATATTCTGAAAATTCCGTGTCTCCAATTACACAACTCGCAAACCGAAACAAACAAAACCGAAACAAAAATTATAAGTAGAGTCATAGTTACACTTGGAAGCTTTCCTCAGTGGCTTAGCAACAAAATGATGAACTTGTCTCTACTATAGTGGTGGAGCGTCCTTGACTCAGCACCTAAGAGCTTCGTAGATTGATGGATGGATGGTGGTTACGGTCTTGTAGGAGATGGTGGTTTGAGGAGTGAATTTGGTAGTCTTGGAATGGTTTTTTGGCCAGGAAGTGATCTTGGCTGGGAAGTGATCCAAATTATGTTCTGGATCTTGCCTATTTATAGGGGAGCATTGGTTGGCTTTCCCAATTGAAACGTCTCCTTTATGGCCTTAACTTCTCTCATAATGGGGCAATTCCTTTAATTTCCAAGCTGAAACGTCTTTCTCTTATTTATTTTTCAGCTGAAACATCTTTCTCTTTTATTCCTCAACTGAAAACGTCTTTCTCCTTTATTCCCCAACTGAAAACGTCTTTCTCCTTTATTTCCCTTCCTTCATTGCTTGGTCAAGTGTCTTAAATACTTTATTTTATGACTCCATCATTGCTGTTTCCAAGAGTTCCACTAGGCAAGGTTTCCTACAACAAGCAGGAGAATATCATAATTTTCTAGAGAAAATAAAAGGGAATTAAAATGTAAAGACCGCAAAAATAGTTGACAGTTAGGAATCCTGATCCAGCTAGGATTTTTCATGAATTTTATATTTTTCGCCTATTTCACTCCAAACACTCAACAAGACTCTGAAAACGACTCACTGACTCAAAACACGAAACTTAAGGGAGAAACGATGCTAAAATGGGGCACTAATCAATAATATCGTCACACTATTTTGCTCCTATCAACTACCCCACACTTAGCTTTTGCTAGTCCCTTAGCAAAACAAAACAAAGACTCAACGAAAAAAAACAAGTAAATGACTCTACTTCCCCTAACTGTTGTCTCAGAGACTCCAAACTCATGGCTTTCACGTTAAACACTTAATCAAAATTGCATAGATAATTCCATGGTTAATAAACCTGTGACATTCATATGACTAAGCAAGATATGGAGAACTTAAGTTATACAGTGAATGATAGCATGTTTCGAACAAGTCCAATCCAAACTCACAGGGCATACTCTTGATTTTTCTCTCAGAAATGGCTATGATTAAAAGCTTCACTCTCAAGTATATGCAAGAGAATAAATTGTAAGGCAACAAACAGCTTGCTTGTTTCATCAATAAACGCATTTTGTGAAGAATTATTAAAGACCTCAAGAAATGACTAAGTGCACAAATGGACCTAAACCATAAGCTCGACTGCGTACCTGACTCCACTAACTAAATACTGCGCATCTCAAGGATCAAGTAAGCACTTAAAACAGGTTGTAATGGGGCTAAGCTAGGGTTTTCGAAATGAAGGTTAAGGATACAAAAATCCTAAGGACCTAGCAGAGCATATAAGGACCATCTTATGTCATCATTTTTGTAGGCCAAATATCATTGTTTTGGGCCAAACCTTCACTCTAACCAACATGGGAATGGACAAAGGCATAATTTTCAACTTTGAGCCTTCTACAAAGTTGAAAGTCTAAAACCACACTTCAACAATTTCCCAATAGTTTTCTTTTCAATTTTTCTTCTCTTTTTCCGCTTTTCTTTATTTCTTTTTCATTTTCATTTTCTTTCATTTTTTTTTTATAGCAAATTTTTTTTTTCTTTCTTTTTTTTTTTCTTGGATTTTCCCCACCCCACACTTGTCTTTCATCATCACCCCTACATACTATGTCATGCTCTACTAAGTCCCTGAGGCAAGGGTAGAGATATCCTGTACTAAGCTCATGGTAGGGTAGTGAGGGTGATGAAACAAAGGTTTTCAACGTAGGCTCAAAGGGGTTCATTCTAAGGAGTCCCACGACAGGCACAATTGGGGACACATTCTTGTTTGGCTATGGTGGTTACCCTAATGCCTTCTATCCTATCCAGGATCAGTGAATATTATGGCATACAAGTTTTGACAGTCACAACAGCTGAGTTCTAGAACTCTCTAGTCCATTAAAATCTCTGGCACATGATCATTGGATTTTCAAAGAATCATGAGGTTTTGCAAATATAGCCACGAAATTCTAGAATTATCAATTAAGCACTCGAGAAGAAATTATTTTAGCTCAACAGCTCACTTAGGGTCAAATGAATTAGACTTAATCCTAGCATGCTTAATGAACCAAGTTACAATCCTATCTCAAATCTTCATACAAGCATCAGAACGTCCATTAACCACAGAATTCAATTAAGTCCTATTTCGATTGTGAAAACCTTCAGCCATGAATTCAGAGACATGTTCATCCTAGACGTTAAGGGCATCCTAAGACTCAGAAAAACAAAAAGACTATAAAACCAACGATTTTTTTTTTTTACTGAAAATATTCTGAAATAAAGGTGTAAACCCACCCCACACTTAGAATCTACATTTTCCTCAATGTAGGCAAAAAATATGGTATATAGACCCTAAATATGGGGGGCTACGAAAATAAGGGAAAGGTAAAATAAACAAACAAACAAAGACACAAGTACAATGCAACCTAAGCAACTGAAGGGATAGAAATGTCAAACTCTCGTTGATGGCTCCTCCACAGCTTCGGTTGAAATGGGTTGCCTCCCATGCAGCGCTTAATATTTATAGTCCTTCAGGCTGGACTCTTCTCCTTGTTCACACATCATGGGGTGCCTCCTGGAGGGGTATCTCTTCCAATGTGTGCCCCACCAAGGACTCATAGTAGGGCTTAAGACGATGCCCATTTACCTTGAACTCCTTCCCCGTCTTCTCACTCTTGATCTCTACAGCACCATGGCAAACACATTTGTAACTATAAATGGGCCAACCCAACGAGAACGAAGTTTATCCAGGAATAGCTTAAGTCTGGAATGGAATAACAGAACTTTCTGGCCCACTTGGAAGCTTTTTCCGCGAATCATTTTGTCATGGTCGGCCTTTGTCTTCTCCTTGTAGATCCATGAAGCATTGTAGGCCTCATTCCTTATCTCCTCAAGCTCATTTAGCTGTAGCTTCCTATGTAGGCCCGCTTCATCATAATCCATGTTCAACTTCTGGACAGCCTACCAGGCCTTGTGCTCTAGCTCCTCTGGAAGGTGGCATGCCTTTCCGTAGGCCAACCTAAAGGGAGACATCCCAATAGGCGTCTTGTAGGCCGTTCTGTAGGCCCACAACGCATCATCCAATCTCTGGCTCCAATCCTTCCTCGTCGGGCCCACTGTCTGCTATGTAGGCCCGCTTCATCATAATCCATGTTGAACTTCTGGACAGCCGACCAGGCCTTGTGCTCTAGCTCCACTGGAAGGTGGCATGCCTTTCTGTAGGCCAACCTAAAGGGAGACATCCCAATAGGTGTCTTGTAGGCTGTTCTGTAGGCCCACAACGCATCATCCAATCTCTGGCTCCAATCCTTCCTTGTCGGGCCCACTGTCTTCTCGAGTATCCTCTTGATCTCCCTGTTGGATACCTCTGCTTGGCCACTGGTTTGAGGGTGGTAGGGCGTGGACACCTTATGGGTTACCCCATACTTCTTCAGCAAAGCCTCGATTGTACGGTTGCAAAAGTGAGAACCTCCGTCATTGATTAGCACACGTGGCACTCCAAACCTGGAAAATATGTTAGTTTTCAAGAAACCTGTGCCTTGTTTCTCACATGTCATTCTTGTATTTTTGTTTTTGTTTATACTTAGTTTTAATTCCTTTTAATTTTCGAAAAACCAAAAACCTAAAACCCCCCTAAATTCGTGAATAGTGTTTATATGTGTAAATATTATACTTTGTTTTATTTTAATTGTTTATATTGTCTTACATTGACAGGTGTACCCTCAATCCCCGGAATAGAACGATCCCTACTTGCTTATACTACTAATGATATTTCTAGGGTTTTTTGAATCGTTAGTCCTGGTGGCTTTTGCTTCCACCCACTTTGATACATAGTCCACAGCCAATAGTATATATAAACAACCTTTAGACGAGGGAAATGGGCCCATAAAGTCAATGCCCCAAACATAAAAAATTTCTACATTTATTATTGGATTTGCACAGCCAATAGTATATATAAACAACCATTAGATGAGGGAAATGGGCCCATAAAGTCAATGCCCTAAACATCAAAAATTTCTACATTTATTATTGGGTTCAGGGCATTTGATCTTTTGGGCCAAGATTACCAGTCCGTTGGCACCTATCACAAGAAATACAAAACAAGTTTGCATCCTTGAAAATAGTGGGCCAATAAAATCAACAATCTAAGACCTTCAAGGCTGTTCTACGAGGCCCAAAGTGGCCTCCACAAGCCTCACTATGCAAAATGACAGAATTGACCTATGCTCAGACTCTGGGACACATCTCATAATGAGTTGGTCACTACAATGTTTCCATAAATAGGGCTCATCCCAAATAAAGTGCCTAGCCATTTTCTTCAATTTATCCTTACTAGCTTTGGAAAGTGTGTCAGGAAATGTCCTAGTGACTAAATAGTTAACTATATCCGCATACCAGGGCACACTAACCTCTATCCCAAAGAGCTGCTCATCTGGGAAAGTTTCATGTAGGGGCTGGACATCCTCTCATGTATTATCCTGCTCAAATGGTCCGCCACCACATTCTGGATGCCCTTCTTGTCCTTGATCTCTAGGTCAAACTCCTGAAGCAATAGGATCCATCGAATCAATCTGGGCTTGGCCTCCTTCTTGATCATCAGATATCTCAAGGCTGCATGGTCAGAGTAAACAATTACGTTAGAGTGCAATAAATAAGAACGAAACTTATCTAAAGCAAAGACTATAGCCAAAAGTTCTTTTTCAGTGGTGGAGTAGTTGAGCTGGGCGTCGTTGAGGGTCCGAGAAGCATAGTAAATTGCATAGGGCTTCCACCCCCCATTTTATTCTTTTATTTGTTAATTGACCTTTTTGTGTAGGTGTACCCTACAATCCCCGGACTGAACGATCCCTGCTTATCCTATACTGACAACTACATTTTGCAGGGTTAAATTGTGAAGCTCCAACAGCATAGTCCGATGCATCACACATAAGCTCGAAGGGTAGACTCCAATCCGGAGGGCATATGATGGGGGCCGTTGTCAACAACTCCTTGAGCTTTTCAAACGCCTTCTTGCAATCCTCATTGAACACAAAGGGCACGCCTTTTTTCAATAGGGCACACATAGGTCTCGCCACCTTAGAGAAGTCTTTGATGAACCGCCTGTAAAATCCTGCATGGCCAAGAAAAGAGCGTACCTCCCTCACAGTTGTGGGGGAGGGTAACTGACGTACATGATCAACCTTAGGCTTATCTACCTCAATGCCCTTATTAGATATTATGTGCCTAACACTATTCCTTGTGTCAGCATGAAGTGACACTTCTCCCAATTCAGCACAAGGTTAGTTTCTACACACCTCTCAAGTATCAATCCTAGATTCTCTAAACAAGTATCAAAATCTTTACCAAAGACACTAAAGTCGTCCATAAAGACTTTAATAATATTTTCAATGTATTCTGAGAAAATGGAAAGTATACATCTTTGGAATGTACCTGGTGCGTTGCATGAGCCGAAGGGCATGCGCCTATAAGCAAAGGTCCCAAAGGGGCATGTGAAGGTCGTCTTCTCCTGATCCTAGTGGGCTATGCAGATCTGGTTGTACCCACTATATCCGTCCAAGAAGAAATAGTAGGAATGGCCTGCTAAGCGCTCCAACATCTGGTCAATAAAAGACAAGGGCATATGATCCTTCCTTGTTGTGGCATTCAGCTTCCGGTAGTCGATACATACCCTATGACCAGTGACTAATCTCTGGGGCACTAGCTCATTCTCCTCGTTCTTCACCACTGTCACCCCAGACTTCTTGGGCACTACTTGCACTGGAAAGACCCACTTACTATCAGAAATGGGGTAGATCACCCCACAATCTAGCAACTTGATCACCTCGTCTTGGACCACCTTCATCATTGGCTGATTTAGACGTCGTTTGGCTTCTCTTGTGGGCTAGGCGCCATCTTCTAATAGGATCCAGTGGACACACGTGGTTGGGCTGATCCCCTTGATATCTGCCAGAGTCCAACCAATGGCAGTCTTGTGCTTCTTCAACACGTCCACCAACTTTCTTTCTTGCTCTACCTCCAGCGTTGATGATATGATCACTGGGAGGGTCTCCTTTTCTCATAGGTACGTGTACTTCAAATGCTCAGGGAGTACCTTCAATTCCAACTTGGGTGCCTGAACAATAGAGGGTAGCATTTTATTAGTAGAAACCGGAATTGACAAATAGGAAATTGACCTCTTTATAGGTGGAGCCTCCAGTGAGGCCACAGTCTTGATCACTCTAGGCTCCTCAACGTCCCACTCAACCTTGGGGATAGGTTCCCCATTTGCATCATATTCGACCCCCTCCTCTAGGGTCAGAGCCAGCTCATCCTCAACCATTGCTTCAGAGAAAACCTGCGCGAGTGAATCAACTACATCAATAGCAAAGCACGGTTTCAAATCAAAAACAGGGTACCTCATGGCTTCAAGAATGTTGAAGCGTATAACATCACCATCAAACTCCATGGTGAGACTCCCTTTGTACACGTCGATTTTAGTTCTTGTAGTCCTCATAAAGGGACTCCCTAAAAGTAATGGAGTGGTATTTAGGGGCGATTCCTCCATGTCCAATACGTAGAAATCCGCAGGGAATATCAGATGGTTTACCTCCACAAGAACATCCTCAACATACCGTTGAGGGTATTTGTTAGACCTATCAGCAAGTTAAATGACAACATTATCCCTCTTAAGAGGGCCTAGACCTAAGGACACATACAAATTATAAGGCATAACATTTATGGATGCCCCTAAGTCTAACATCACATTTTCAAACCTGGTGTCACCAATGATACAGGGAACAGAAAAACTCCCTGGGTCCTTCAACTTTGGGGGTCGCTCATTTTCACCACCTCTTTCTCTCTTGTCTGCCTCCTTGTGGTGCATAGCTCCTCCAAGAACTTGGCGTATTTAGGCACCTGTTTGATGCACTCAATCAAGGGCATGTTCACTTGAACCTTCTTGAAGATTTCCAAGATCTCTTGATCAGATTTATCTTTCTTCATCTTGGCAAACCTGCTTGGGAAAGGTATAGAAACAACGGGGTTAGTCATAACTAAACCACTAGAGTTAGGAATTGTACCTTCCGGTGCCTCAGCTTGGGGCAAGTCAACTTCCACCCTTGATGTAGCTGGGTCATTCTCAACATCCTTCTTAGACACCTCCACAACGTCTTCTTCTTCATTATAGGCCGCTTGGGCCTTCTTGTGGGCTCTGGGAGGGTGCTCATTCCTTGGGTTAGGCACCGTGTTACTTGGTAGTTTCCCTGTTTCAGCAATCCGGCCCATGAAATCCACCACTTGGCCCATTTGATTCTTGAGCTCTGCAATATCCTTTGAATGGGTCGCCTGTCCTACATCCAAAGCTTGAGTAGCTGTGTTAAGTTGTTGTTGCCCCGCAGCAAGGGACTTTAATAGTTCATCATAATTAGGGGCACTCAAAGTATTAGAAACAGGAGGTGGAGGGACAGAATTGGGAATACCAAAAGCTTGAGGTACTTGAGGCCTAAAAAACAAACCTAGTGGGCGCTGAGAATTCTGACCTGGGCCTTAAGGTGGTCTCAAGGTGTTATCATTGTTGGCCCAACGAAAGTTGGGGTGGTCTCTAAGCCCAGGATTGTAAGTATTGGAGTAAGGGTTGTACCTCGGGCCTCCTTGACCTCCATGATACCCTAGGGAGTTAACAGATTCCCATCCTTCTGGAGAGGCAAGCTGGGGACATTTATCAGTGGGGTGCCCTTGAGTCGAGCACATCCAACACACTTGAGCCATTGCTCCTCCTTCATTAACGTTTAAGACTTGACACAGCAAAGTAGACATCTTGTTGACCTTGTCTTCAAGAGATAAGTTAGTGGACACCTCATGTACCCTCCGTTGAGAGGAAAGCACCCCCTCATATTGTTGATAGCTTAGTGCACGATTAGTAAGTAGCACCTTGGCATCAGCAGGTGTCTTATCCATAAAGGATCCTCCAGCAGCAGCATCTAACAGACCACGCTCATTAGGGGTGAGTCCTTCATAAAAATAGGTAAGGGGGGACCCCTCACTCATTCCATGGCTAGGGCATGATGCTACAAGGCTCTTAAATCTATCCCAATAATTGCAGAAATTCTCCTCATGTCCTTGCGTGATTCCACTAATCTGCTTCCTCAAAATAGTGACCTTTGAGGCAGGAAAGTACTTCGTAAGGAACTCGCCCTTCATCCTATCCCAAGTGTTGATAGTCCCAGCAGGCAGCTCAAATAGCCAAGTCTTAGCCTTGTCCTCCAAAGTAAAGGGGAATGCCTTCATCTTCAAGATATTGATATCAGCTCCTTTAGGCCACATACTCCCACAGACAAACTCGAACTCCTTGAGATGCTTATTGGTGTCTTCACTACTCATCCCATGAAACTTGGGTAGGTGATGCAGAAACCCACTCTTTAACTCAAAATCATCATTAAGCCCCTCTCCTGGTTCTAGATAGGCAATGCATAAGGGCCCAACACCCCCACCTGTAGGATTAGACAGTTACCTAATAGTCTCAGCCATTGGTGCCTGTACTTGCTCAACATGGGCGTGCTCTTCCTCTTCTATGTCTACAACGTCCTCTTTAGTGACCTCCTCTTCTTCCTATTCAAAGACTTGTTCTTCTCCTTCTTCAGAATGGTCAGGTTTGTTGATCTCCTCTGTTGATCTAGTTGAGGAGTTATAACCTGAATAACTATTGTCTTGAGAATCCCTCCTTTCTAGAGGAGGGCGGTCTGAAAAAGTGAGTGCTGCCCTTTGCCTAGCACGTTCCAATTTTTCAAAGAGCTCCTTAGTCTTATCAGAAACAGTGGACATTCATGGACCTTTAAGACCAAATCAAGTGTTAGTAACATGTACAAGGCTCGAAATACAAACATTATGTCTTTCCTACTTTCTAAGTTACTTTTACATTTACATACTTAGGTACTGGAACAGAGGACCTCGTTTGTGCAATGGGACTATAGAATAGCTACCCTCGACAAAGTCATGTTTAATCCAATATACCTTAAGCAGGTCACACAACATTTTATTTATTTTATTTTTTA
>BDJD01005120.1:101657-120695 GCA_002564525.1 Rosa multiflora | reverse complement strand
TTTATTTTTTTATTATAAACATAGTTAATATCTCAATTGATTCCAAATTGTAAGTCGAACCCAATAGAAACCACTTCTATTGGTGAGATACGATATAGGGATAGTCGCCTAGATATAAGTCTCCTTCCTTTGTTTCAGAAGGCAGAATGGCCAGATTAAGAGGTAAGTGAGAGGGAGGACTCATTTTGGTGATACTACGGAGGCTACTCCCTCATTGAGGTTTAGGCCCCTATCGGCTACTCCCACATAGTGGTTTAGGCTCATTTATAGTATCTCTGAGATCCAATTGAACCCATCACCCAGGGTCTCAACCTAAGACACCATCTGTATGCGCCCCTTACTCAGCAGGCAAATTAACTTATGTGTTAGACCGTTCTCCAAGTGCTAATAAAGGCCGCCCTCAACCTCAAGAGACCTTAGTAAGGTACTAAAGAAGGGTTTAGGCCAATATTAACAAAAGGGCCCTTGTCTACTCATACGATTTTACACACTTACAACAATTAAGTATTTAGCTAAATTCATAACCTAAGTATATTAATCTAAGTGAAACACATACAATTTACAACATGCTAATAACAAAATCATTCTACAATTTACAATATACAATTTACAACATGCTGAAAAAAATAATTCTAAGTGAAACACATTCAATTTACAATATGGTTAAAAAAAAAAAAAAAAAAACTTCTACAAATTGTACAACAATGATAAAAGACATGCGTAATTTTGTAACAATCATAAAACTTAAACTAAATCACAATTAAAGCTTGGCCTAACCGAAATCGCAATTTGTCACCATTCCACAAGTGTAAAACAAAAATTTAGCATGCATTCTATATAAACAACAAAATCAATGACACTTTAAGTGCAAGAGATTTTAACAATACCCGGCAACGGCGCCAAAAAATTGATGCGGCTGAAATAGCCTCACAATTGATAGGAGCATTTTAAAGGGATCGTTCAGTCCGGGGATTGTAGGGTACACCTACACAAAAAGGTCAATTAACAAATAAAAGAATAAAATGGGGGGTTTTGAATTTTGGTTCCTAATCTACTTAAAATAAAAACAAAACAAATAAAACTATATACAATGATCGACTTCCCTAACCTAGACCAATACCACTCAGAAATTACTAAGTGTAAAAACAGAAAATCCATTTCAACATGCTACAAAAATGTGCCCATCTTTAATGCCTAGATAAGAGCTCAAATGAAAAGCCTCAGCGGATCAATCCACTTATCTGATTCATTCTAATGTAGGCTTGGATCGGAAAAGTCCTTACCAAGCCTAATACTACTAACTTCCAAAAACACTCAGCGTAATTCTCTTAACTAGTAGTATTATCTAACCCTCGAATCAACTCACACGTGCAAATTAACCATTAGACATAGAATTTAACACGTAATTTCCAGAATCGTTTAACCATTGAACATAGTTTTTACCACTTTTTAGAACTAATTGCTACTTGTTTAACTCAGCGCCTTAACAAATAACAATTACTCTTGGCAAATTAAGAAAACACGCAAGGACTCTCACCGTTATTCTAGCATAAAAACTTATGAACTTAACTCTGAAAATTACCTAAACACATAAAAGGGCACAAGATTGTAACATGCATCATAAAAGAATTCTCAAAATTAACTCAATAATAAACTGAAAATCTCAAAAATATTAATAAAAATATTCTGAAAATTCCGTGTCTCCAATAACACAACTCGCAAATTGAAACACACAAAACCGAAACAAAAATTATAAGTATAGTCATAGTTACACTTTGAAGCTTTCCTCAGAGGCTTAGCAACAAAGTGATGAACTTGTCTCTGCTATGGTGATGGAGTGTCCTTGACTCAGCGCCTAAGAGCTTCGTAGATTGATGGATGGATAGTGGTCACGATCTTGTAGGAGATGGAGGTTTGAGGAGTGAATTGGGCAGTCTTGGAATAGTTTTTGGCCAGGAAGTGATCTTGGCTGGGAAGTGATGCAAATTATGTTCTGGATGTTGCCTATTTATAGGGGAGCATTGGTTGGCTTTCCCAACCGAAACGTCTCCTTTATGGCCTTAACTCCTCTCATAATGGGGCAATTCCTTTAATTTCCAAGTTGAAATGTCTTTCTCTTATTTATTTTTCAGCTGAAACATCTTTCTCTTTTATTCCTCAACTGAAAACATCTTTCTCCTTTATTCCCCAACTAAAAACGTCTTTCTCCTTTATTTCCCTTCTTCATTTCTTGGTCAAATGTCTTAAATACTTTATTTTATGACTCCATCATTGCTGTTTCCAAAAGTTCCACCAGGCAAGGTTTCCTACAACAAGCAGGAGAATATCATATTTTCTAGAGAAAATAAAGGGAATTAAAATGTAAAGACCACAAAAATAGTTGACAGTTAGGAATCTTGATCCAGCTAGGATTTTTCATGAATTTTACATTTTTCGCCTATTTCATTCCAAACACTCAACAAGACTCTCAAAATGACTTACTGACTCAAAACACTAAACTTAAGGGAGAAATAAGGCTAAAATGAGGAACATAATCAATAATATCGTCACACTATTTTGCTCCTATCATGTATTATGAATTCCTTCTCTCTTTTAGATTGCTCTGATAACCTGTGGGACAATTATTGTAAAGTTTGGTTATGTTGTATTGTTCGGATTTTAGTTGTAAATTGTAAATTGTGGATTTGTTGGATTTTGAGGAGCAGGGCGGCTCCAGGAGATTATGGATGATTTGTTAGAAGTGTGATTGTAATTGTACAGGTTTTGGGTCTTCCATTTTTAGGGGTAACTTTGCTGAATTTTTGGTAGAGTTATTCCTAAGGTGGGCCCCACAGGGCCACCTCGGATTTCAGGGTGAAATTCAGGGCGGGTCCTGTCAACTTGGTATCAGAGCATTAGGTTGTTAGGTTCTGTAGACTTATTTCATTCCTACTACTTTATATGCTTAGTGGCACCTAGTACCTGCCGAGTGATGGCCCGACCGTGGCGGATCCCCATCATGTACTCTTCGGTGCTAGTGTGTTCATTATGTATGTAAAGTAGATAGGTTAATGTCCTAATCCTTGAGCTTTGTTATCCTTCTCTTCTTCAAGTGCTATGCCTCCTAGACGCCGAAACCGTAGGGATACTCCTCCCGCTCCAGGAGATGGGAATGCTCCTGAAGGATTGGAGAACGCCTTGGGACATAATTTACAGCAGCTGACTGCAGCGCTTCCTGGTTCCCGAACTGATTTTACCATGGAGCGAGCGAGGAGACATGGAGCTTATAGTTTCTCCCGTGCTCCTGATGCTATGGACGCTCAGAATTGTCTAAACAAAATGGAGAGGAATTTTACGCAGATAAATTGTCCAGAGGACCAAAAAGTGGGATTGGCAGTAGACTTTCTCGATGGTGTGGCCTATGACTGGTGGACATGACTAGCAGGGATTTAGGGAATGGTGGCCCAATCACTTGGGATTAGTTTAAGGAACATTTTACTGGGCAGTATTATGGCACAGCCATTCGTGACAAGATGAAGTATGAGTTCTTACATTTAGAGAAAGGGGACAAGACTGTGACAGAGTTTGAGCAGCGGTTCACCCAGCTAGCCCAGTTTGTGCCTGATTTGGTTAGCACTGAGAGAGAGCAGATCTATAGGTTAATTGATGGATTGGGCGGTGATTATCGTCTGTAGTTGACAGGAGTGCCATTCGATACTTACTCTAAGGCAGTTAATGCTGCTTTGCGACTTGAGACCATGTTTTTGTCTGGTGTTCGACCACTAGATGCGGGTGGCCCTTGCCAGGGTCCATCTAAGAGGACTGCTTCCACTTCTGGTTCAGGATCTTCTGGAGGTAGTAGACTTGTCAGTTCAGACTCGACCACTTTACCGGATTTTGGAGGACTTAATATGGGAGGTGGACTGTCTGAGTGGCAGTTCAGTGACGGCACTAGTCAGTACGGTGGTACCTTAGAGGGATTCCATACTTGGAGGGACCGTCCCCAGCGTTGGACGAGCGATGTGACGTGCTGTCAGTGTGGACAGCAGGGTCATTATAGGAGGGATTGCCCTACTTTGACTCAGGATGTTACTCTAGACGTCGGTCAGGGTTCTAGTTACGCATCAGGAGGTTCATCTAGCGGCACTCACACTAGTTTTGTCAGGGGCGGCACTCCCACTAGTTCTGTCAGGGGCGGTACTCAACGAGGTAGTGGCCGCCGTGGACGTCCAGCAACTCAGACGAGACTTCATGCCATGTTTCAGCAGGAAGATCATGTTCCTCCAGATACTACTGACGGTACGATATTCTTTCCCTTGTGTTATTTTTCTTATATTGTTTCACTAGGGGACGCGTAACCAATAGAGTTGGTCTAGTTAAGCGTAGTTGTTCGTGTGAATTTCGAGGATGATATTTGTATAAGGAGGGGAGATTGTAACGTCCCGTATCTCAATTACCTGTTTACTAGTCATTTGGACGGTAAACGACCTTTATTTTCACTTTTACTATCGTTTCAGTACGTTTAGTGGCCCTAAAAGTTGATTTTTTGTTCGGGTCAAAATTTGAGAAAATTTCCTTCATGAAAGTTGTAGAAGACGTTAAACCGAGCGCATGCATATGTGGTACATAGAAATCAGAGTTCGTGTACGAAAGTTATGAGTGAAATAAGGAAGTTACTGATCATGGTAAATTTATATATATTGGAATTTTACTGTGGTAGGTGTCCAAATCCGGAAACCCACCCTTTCTCTCTCTTTCCCCCGAGCTCTCCCTCTTTCCCTTTCGGCCTCTATCTTCCTCCTCTCGATTCCCCGCCGTCCGGCTACCTGGGGACGAGTCACAGATCATCACCGGCGCGCCTACTCCCCCTCTTCACGCTAGTACCCGTGGGTCACGCCAATTTGGCCGGAGAAGCGAGAATCGACGACGAGAAGCAAACTGTAGCAGATTGGGGTTTTTCGGCAATTCTTTCGATTCCGGCCGTCTCCGGCCACCAAACCGGCGTCGAAGGTTTGGTTTTTGCCGGTGATCATTTCCCCTAAGGTCATTCACTTCAATTTGCAGCGTGGAGGACGAATCGAGGAAATTCCCAAACCTAGGGTTTGGAATTTCTGGGTTTTTCTTCACCGGTTGATTTCGACTATTTCAAGGTAAAATTAGATTGTGTTGTAGTTGAGAAAAATATTGGGCGTGTTGAGCAGTTGTTGCTGTCAAAATTTGGGGGCCATCGGAGGTGGTGGTCGCCGGCGTGTGGGCCCCACGCGCCGTCACTGTAGGTCGCGCGTGGAGGCGCATAGGGCTGCTTAGATTTGTGGGAGGCGGATAGAGCCTATTAAATTCTATAATTGTTGTAGAGGTTGAATATGTGATTTTGGTTAATTTTGGGAGAAGTTTGACATGGATTATGAATGTCCGAAGTTTGGGAGTTTCGGTTGTTTATTTGTGGGAATCCGACCTTCGGATTTCCCTTGTCCCGATATGGAATACATTAATCGACGGATGGATATTAATGGTGAAGTTTGGCATGAATCCGGAAAGAAATAGAGATGTTGGAGTATGTAGGGTTTTCGAGATTTGTTTTGAATCGTAAATATTTATCGAATTGTTGTTTACGGAATATATTTGTGTACAAGACCAGATACCAACCTATCGCTCGACGAGGATCCTTACCACGTTAGCCATATACTGTGAGTGGATTTTTGATTTGAAGTGATGCATGCAATATTATTTCGTAATTAATTATTACGTTTATTATTTGAGAATATAAATTGATTTATCTCGATTATAATTTGAGAATGATTTTGGCTCTAAGTTTTAAAAGGATATTGCGAATTTCGAAATAAAGTATGATTTGCTATCGATGGTGATTTTGGTTTTTTTCGGATTGTAAAGTGATTTCGGATTTGATTGTGTTTTGAGATTTATGAAATATTATAAAGTGATTTCGGGAATGAATTGTTTTCGGATTTTAAATGGAATTTTCGTCGAGGAAACGATTGATTTAAGTATTCTTTTAGTGTGTGGGACACGCTGTTGATTTTGTGACTTACTACGAGAATTTCCGGGTACGGTTGGGAATCGTACCCGTGTTTTCTTTATTAGCGGGACTTATGGGGAAGCCTTATAGATTTACTGGATTTGAATGGTTTTTACCCACCATACCTGGGTTGCTATATTTTATTGCTAGCTAGCCTATTAGTACTCCTCCCTGCTTACTATGTGTTCGTGGGTGAGTAAGAGCAGAGCATGGGATGCTCCATAGTGTGGGACACTCTGACCTGAGCCTGGGAGGCTCCCTTCTTTCGTATGGTGAAACTTCTTCCCCATATATTATCGTTGCTTGACTAGCCCGGCTAGTCCGATTTTCACTGTAGCCAGCGGGGCTGGTCTTATCTTCTTGAAACGAGATTTCGGTTTTACGGTATATTTTTTGAATGTTTTGACTAGCGAGGCTAGTCGGTTTATCATTTTGAAATCCTTGGATTTAAAGCTAAATGTGTTTTACCATTGTGCATGCATCGAGTTTTTAAAGAAATAAATGTTGGAAAGTATGAAATCCTTTTTCTTTTAAATTGTTTATTTTTGTGTACTCACGCTAACGTTTTTATGTACTTTCCCTTGAGCCCTTTGGTTTCAAATGCCCAGTCCGCAGAGTAGCTGGTTCGGCATACTAGGATTCGAGGCATAGCATCTGCATCAAGCATTTTCATATTGTAGGATAATCGTTGAACCTACGTGTATTATGAATTCCTTCTCTCTTTTAGATTGCTCTGATAACCTGTGGGACAATTATTGTAAAGTTTGGTTATGTTGTATTGTTCGGATTTTAGTTGTAAATTGTAAATTGTGGAGTTGTTGGATTTTGAGGAGCAGGGTGGCTCCAGGAGATTATGGATGATTTGTTAGAAGTGTGATTGTAATTGTATAGGTTTTGGGTAGTACATTTTTAGGGGTAACTCTGCTGAATTTTCAGTAGAGTTATTCCTAAGGTGGGCCCCACATGGCTACCTCGGATTTCAGGGTGAAATTCGAGGCGGGTCCTATCAAAAAATATATTCTTATTTCCTTGGCAATGTTTTGATGATCTCATTATTCTTTCATTTGATTGATTGCTTGCCATAGATTAAGTTTGATGGACTAGAGAATACTAGAATTCGCTCTTGTGCTTGTTGAGACGTTTTATTAATACATGGCCCTGATTCTTAAAGGGATAGAGGCAACCTAGGAATTACCACCATTGCCATATAAGCTTGTGTCCCTATTTGTGCCCGTCGTGGGACTCCCTTAGATAAACCCCTTTGAGCCTACATTAAGCCTTTTCTTTCATCACCTTAAAATCTTTAACCTGAACCTTAGTATAGTTATAACCCTACCCTTTGTTCTAAGAACTTAGTAGAGCTAATTTGAGACTTTACTTAAGGATTTTACGTCAATGATGAAGGATGAGAAGAGGTGAAAGCTCAAGTGTGGGGGTAGACTTGTCCATGAAAGAAAAATGTACGAAAAAGCCGAGAAAAGGAAAGTGAAAAAGAAAAATTGCACGGCTAAAAAGAAAGAAAAACAAAGAAAGAAATGTCAATGGATTTTAGTCCCTCATACTTAGTGAGTTTGGAGTTTACTTTGAATTGAAGGCCCACTACAGAAAATTTTGGCCTTTGTCCAACTCACTAGAGATCAAAGGAAGTTTAGAATGAAGTTTGGACCCAACATGAAGGCATTAGGCCCTTTTATAAAGCCTCTATGGGATTATGATGTTTTTGCATACTTGGTGGATTTCTAGAAGTCTCTCTACACCAGCATGAGCTCTGCTAGGTTCTTAGGACACTTTGTTAAATTCTTATCCTTTGTTTCATAAAACCTTGAGCCATGGCCCCATTACAACCCTTGATAAGACCTTCTTGATCCTTAAGATGGGACAACCCTTGATGTGGAGATGAGTTACAAGAGTTGAACCTATGGCTTGGGTCCATCTGTGCAAGTAGTTAGTATCTTTCATGAGATCTTAGAAAAATATATACATGTGCTTTCGTTTCATATGATATGTGATATACTTGCTATCTTTCACATATACTTGAGTGTATAAGCTTTTAAGCATAGCCATGATCTGAGAGAAGAAAGAGTGGACATACCTTGTAAGGATTTGAATCATACTAGTTTGAAGCATGCTTAACAGAAACCATCACCATTGTTCCAACCAAGTCCTACTTGTGTATATGTAAATTATGTGTTTTAATTAACTCTCGAATGCCTAAACATTGATTATTGGTGAAGTGCTAATCTTGGTGTTGTGAAAGTAAGAGATTGCTGAGACAAAAAGTTGAAGGGCAATAGAGACTTTTGTGTAGAGTCTTCAAATTTTCGTTAGTTCTTAGTTGTGTCTGTGTTGTGATTTTGCTAAGGGACTAGCTAAAGCTAAGTGTGGGGGAATTTGATAGTAGCATTTTAATGCGACGTTTTAACTCCTATTTCCCTACATTTCCTGCGTTATTTCCTTAAAGAATCCCTGTTAAGGAAAGTTTCTATTCTTCGATTGGGAAAGTTCCTTATTGTAGAAAGTTTCCGTTTTTGTGGTTTCTATTTCTCATTTTTAGCAAGTTTCCATTTTAGTTTAGGAAAGTTTCTATTTTTCACTTTTAGTAAGTTTCTATTTTTCATTTCAGGAAAGTTTCTATTTTTAGTGATAGTTTCTATTTTCAGGACCTCGGAGCTAAAAAGTGGAAATGAACTCATGAAAGGAAAGAGGAGCTTGCGAACTTTAAGGGGAGTAAAAATGAGACACAAAGGGCCACACAAATGAGCAGAAATGAAGAAACAAGCTTTCCTATTCCAACTAGGAAACCCTGCGCAAAGGAGGAAAGCATACTAAGCAAGTTTCTGACGCAACCATGAAATGAAAATGGAAAAATGAAGTGTCATGATGTTGGAGGATGACAAGGCCTGAAGTTGACGCAACAAGGCCCAAGAACTCTATGAATTGACTTGGATTTTCGGTAAAATGGATCAAGGCCCATAAAAACCCATGGAATTAGGGTTTGTGACGCAAAGAAAAACCCTTAAGATGTTTTGCCGTGAAATACCAAGGGGAAGAGAGAAACTTGGCGTGAAAATCAAAGGGAGAATAAAAGATTACGCCAAGAGATTTTCTAGGGTGGAGTTTAAGGAAAGAAGAAGTGTGGACATCAAGAAACGGCTCAAAAGGCGTCTAGATTCATTTCTGTATTCCCTAAAGGTATTTTGGCTGAAATAAAAGAGAAAAATTAGATTATATTCATGCAATTTCGGCAACAATATATTAGGGAATCATTTTGGAGTTTTATGATTGGTTGGATGACACACTAGGGCTTACTTGGCAAATTATCATTGGTGGAAGCTATATGAAGTTATTAAATTAATTCCATGGAAAATAAAAGGAATATCACGGCTTGGAGACCAAGTTTGGCCGTCCCCTATATATACTCTTCATCCCTAGACGTCTCACACATCCCACAATTCAGAAATTTCCTCTCTTCATAACGTGAAAGCTCTCTCCATTCTCTAGTTCATCTTCTGCGATTTCAAGCAAGGGAGGAAGAAGTAAGAAGAAGCCGTGAGCACCTCTCCCAATCCACCTTGAAGCCGTGAAGTTTTGAAGCTTGCTTTCAAGATTCATTAGTTCATCATTCAAGTTCTTCATCACCATCTCCATTCATGGTGTAATTCAACCTTCTTTCTTGTAATCACTTTTGATTTCCCTTGTTTGATTCGTTTGAAGTTGTTCTAGTTAACATTGATGTTTGAACAAAGTTTAAATCTGAAATTTTATGATTGAATGAAGATTTCGATTCTTATGTTGTGATTCCAACGTTGCTTTTGTGAATTTGTTGAATTAAATTTTCTTGATTGATATCTTTTATGTGTTTATCTTAAAGGGTTCGAAACTTTTAGGGTTTGCATGTAATTGGTGCTAGATTTAAGTTTATGATTCATCCAATGGTTTTGTGAACTTGAATCAAAAGTAGTAAACGTTTTGGACAAGAATCGAATTTAATTGAAGAGGATTACAATTAGATGAACTTTTTCATACTAAGTTGTGCACTTTGGTTGATAGTCTTCCTTTATGCCTAATGCATTGAACATGTTATGATTTGTTAGCTTTCTAGACTTTGATTGCATGTTTGATAGGATTGATCTAGATGCTTTCATTTAGATTAATTAACTAAGGGAAGTAAAATATGGGAAATCGTTTGCTTCAAATGTTTCACATGATCAACTTCTTTCTCATGACTTGGAAGAACAATTGTAGGGTTGAGTCGAATTCAATTATGAACTTGGTTTTGATCTTTATTTCTTATGTTTCATTCTTGTATTTGTGTTTATGCTTATACTTAGTTTTAATTCTTTCTTTTAATTTTCGAAAACCAAAAACCTAAAATCCCCCCTAAATTCGTAAATAATATATATATGTGTGAATGTTATACTTTGTTTTTATTTTTATTGTTTAATTGTCTTACAATGACAGGTGTACCATCAATCCCCGGAATAGAACTATCCCTACTTGCTTATACTACTAATGATATTTATAGGGTTAAATTATATGCTTGCTTTGAGCGTATCAGACAACGACCAATATAAAACAAAAGGCTGAGAGAGAGTGTAAAGAATTTTGGTTTTTGCATGATGATACTTTACGAACATAACAAATGGAATTGATGGCATCGCATGCAATTGGAGTACACCTATAGATGAGGCTGAAATATCAGCCATTTCCATTATTTCACATCATCGATCAACAAATTACGTAACGAATTTGGTTATGCAGATAGCTTGATCGTATATGATCACAACTCGGACAATGGATGAGATCCATCATACCGACTAGCCTCACATTATGTCCACAAACAGGTATTCTTTTTAATCTCTTTTTTCTTTTCAGGTTACACGGGAGGGGATTTAATTTCTAACGCTTTAGGCCTAATTTGAGATTGCTTCGCTTTTACAAAAATCAACTTTTTCTATAGTTTTCGGTTTTAATATGTTTGGTAAATTAAAAAAAACATAGCTTTAATTAAAAAAATAGGTAATTGATAGAAGCTTTGCCTCTGCTGTCAGTCCTAGTAGAAGCGTTTTTTTAATTTTTATTAATTTTTAATTTTTATTTTAAAAGTCACAACAATTCCAAACTAGTCCTTAGACTTGCAAATGGACCGGATTTCGAGCGGATTGACCTAAATCCAAATATGTTTATTAATAAAAAAAAAATTCAACCCTGCCGGATTGTTAATAGCTCAATCCAAAGCCGTATTTTGTGGATTAACTATTTAAAAAAAAAAAATTGAGCTCTGACATATTCTAGATTGTTGTTGTCACAATAAATTCAAAAACTTGTACATTATTCATATTTCATAAAATTGTATAGAAAGCAAAGTACTTAAATATTTTAAATTGGGGATGTAGCTCAATTGGTAGAGCGTGTGGATTGCATTCATAAGGTACGGGGTTAAAATCCTTGCATCTCCAAATAAATATCTCTTGTTTTGTGTTGATGTACCAAAGAAAAAAAAAAGTAAACCTTGAAGATAAAAATGTATTTCGAGTGACAAATCACTACAAAAAAAAATTGCATTAGCCACGGCGCGTCCTCTTTTGCAGTCGCAAAAGACCATTTGCGACGGCTCTGCGATGGCAATGTTTCTGACGCCAATGGTGGCGTCGCCAATACTTATGGCGACAGCATTTGCGCTGTTGCAAAAGCATTAGCCCATTTGCCGTCGCAAGATTCTTGCAACGGAAACTTATCGTTGCAAGTACCAATGGCGATGCCACCAATCGCGATTGAAATTTTTTTGCCGTCGCTAAAGCCTTTTGCGACAGCAAAATGCTGTGGCATGAGTATTTATTTATGAATAAAAAAAATCTGGCATACAAATATACATGCTAGATTTTTTTTCCTTTTTTTCTTTTTTGGAACAAAAACTGTACAAAAGGAAATGAAGCTTATACAAAAGCGTAAGTTACATTTTATTTTTTCTCATGAATGCTACCAAAATGAATGAAGCTTATACAAAAATTTATTTGCTGCCTCCTAGAACTATCTTACTATGTCAGTTTTTGCTCCATAAGTTCAACCGCATTGGTATTCTTCTTTGCTTCATTGATAGCTATATATGTTCTTCTTTGTGTCTACCTCTTTCTCCACCACTCTTCCTCTCTCTCTATAGCAAGTATGCACACACACAGAAACAGATTCCACCAAGACCCAAAATTAGGAACATGTAAGAAACATAAAACAAAAGCTTCACCCCAAGAAAATTTGGTTTAGAAAACAGAATTTTCTGCATAACATCTTGAAATGAGAGAGTTCATATATAAACCCACATGCATATACATAGACATAGTACTCACCAATTACATGAATTCTTTTTTTGTAGTGCATGTTCCTTGACGAAACCAATGATGATAGGAGCTGTAGACAAATATATGAAGACAAGTTTTAGTGTAGAGAAGAGAAAGAAAACAAAACTAAAAACAAATCTTTCTAACAAACAACACAAAATGGTTTAACTTATAGACAGGAATTTCAAAAATACTATCAGCCATTCACAAAACATAAACCTGATAAGAAAATTTTGACTGATATGAACTTATCCAGACCAAAAGAAAAAAAAAAAAAAGAGCTAATAGGAACTTATATAAAATGAGATAGCATTATAGTTTAAGCTATAATTTGAACTCCTAAATTCATAGCATGAGAGAAATTGAAGTAGCAAATTATCACTTGAGACTTTTCAGGGTGCAAAACTGAGCATAACTGAGCAATATCCTTGACTATCCAGTAACCAAAGCTGAGGATAAGTCATTACCTCATAACAGGGCATACTAAAATAGATGCAATTTCATACTCGTGTTTTGGTTGCCAAGACAATTTGTATTCAGTAACCAAGGTAGTTAGTATTCAATAACCAATTAGTATGCATTTTCATATCATATGTCCATATCAGATACAATTAGTTTCTGGTATGCTATTGTCCACAATTGTATATCAGATACAATTTAAATTCCCATACAAACATAGAAAAGTACATAGGTTCATATAGAAGCCTAAATAGATCAATTAGCAGAACAGAGGTACCTAGCAGAAAAATACTCAATTGATTGTTCTCTTAGGTACTTTATGTACCAGACTGCAACAACAATATAACAAGGCTCATTTGCAATTCTGTCATATATCAACAGAAACTTAAACAAAACTAATGGATTTGCCCAAAATGCTTTCTAATTACAGAAGGCCCTGCATAAATTTGAGCTGAAAAGGCCCAAAGATTTCAAAGTTAAAGATACAATTTAGAGAAATGAAATTGTCCCCAAAAGAGGACACTAGACATCTAAGATATATAACTACCTTCTTATTCCTTGACAAAACTGATGATAATAGGTTGTTTGGTTGCTTGTTAGCATGTCTAAAGCCCAAGAGAAGTTGTTGCTTTTCATCCTTGGTCATGGAAACTTCACATCATTAGAAGTTGTTCATGCAATTCATTATGAGTAAAACAGAGAGCAGAAGTCAAAAGCCACACAAAATCAGGAGTTAAACTACATCATGAGTTTTTAAAAGAATCACCAGAAGCCTCCACTAGGCAGCAGTAGCAGAGTGCAATAAAATTGCCGATTCAAATAACAAGAAAGATAGCAACAAATAACTTGATGTCATGATCGGAAAGTTGATCGTTTGCTAACTTTCTCAGCCAAGAAATCTATAAGAAAATTCATTGTCAGCCATAAATGAACATATAAGGCAAATAACACTAAAGAGTTTGTGTGAGGCAAACGCTAGGCTTTAGTATTTATGTGATTGATAAATACCTATTCAAGAGTAACAGAAACAAAAACCTATTCAATGCCACTTCAAAGCTTTCACATAACAGATGATGCTATATTGACTAGAATAATTGATCTTATGTGCTACTCCATTTAGTGAATCAACCAAGGCAAGAAAATTCAGAATATATAGCAAGGATTAGTAAAGCTTCCTTATTAATAGGACACCCGTATGGCTACTGATTCATAAAGATTATTCCAGCGTCTATGCCAAGAACCAAAAGTAGCAAACAATTTAAAGTCTAAGAAAGAAAGCCAGTGCAAGTTGGTTTCTCATGTCATGAGCGGAGCTCTGCTTTGAAATTAACGTGTGAAGTTCGAGTTTTTGGTCACTTTTCGGCCGCATATCCACATCTCGACCGTTCAGGTTTTAGGTACTAGTGTATAGATCATCTCTGCAAATTTTCAGCCAAATTGATAATCGTTACGACATCTAACTCGCTTAAACCAATGGACGGATTAGATCTGTCAACCTGAACCGTACTAACTTTAAGGCAGTTATCAATGCCTTAACGATCATCATTTTGACTGAAAATTTGCAGAGATGATCTATACACAAGTACCTAAAAACTGAACTGTCGAGATATAGATATGCAACTGAAAAATGACCCAAAACTCGAACTTCACACATTAACCGCTCTTGATAGGATCTGTATATATATATATATATATATACAATGATTCTCAGTTACGGACTTCCGTAACTTTCAAAATTTGCAGATTTGCAACGTTAGCCGTTGGATGTGGTTAAATGAAGCTCTACGGCCATGATTAAAAGAAGAAGGCATGGGTCATACGGATTGGAGATTAAAATGGATCCGACCCGGGTCTTATATAAGACCAACCTGGAACTAACCTCGACAAACTCCCGCTCTTTTGACAATTGATCTCTTTAATCTCCTGCACTTTCACTCCCTGTACCTCTAAAATATTTTGATTCCCTGTGATGTTTCTGAAGAGGGAGAGAGAAAACTGTTGTTGCACCCTTTGGTTTTAAGGACAAACGCACTCATAATTCAGGTATAGATTTTACAAAAGCTTGTTTTGTTTTCTTTCTCTGTTGACTTTGGATTTGGTCTGGATGATGGGGCCTTGAATCGATAAAAGCTAAAACTGGTTTCTCTGCTGACTTTGGTTTGGGATTCTATGTGTAATTATCAATCTAGTTTAATTGGTTTGCCATTCATTCACTGCCTTGATTATAAAATTGTAAAGTTTATGTAGTTTAATTTTATGTGGTTTCATTGTTTTGAAATTAAAAATTATAGGTCGGGGACTATGTTTCAGGCAATGAATTTAGGTTCAGTTTCATGTTCTGCTGAGACCACCGAAGTGTACACTCCTTAAGTAGAGGATGAGTTGAAGCCTACAAAAAACAGTGAATTTAGAACACTAGATGAGCTTTTTGAATTTTACAACAAGTATGCTTTTGAAGCTGGGTTTAGTGTTCGGAGAAGTTCTACTGCCAAGAGTAAAGATGGTTCTGAAACTATAAGATAAGAACTTTGTTGTCGCAAAGAAGGGCATTCATAGAAACATACGGCTTGCCAAAAAAGCAGAAAGGGATCATAAGAACGGGTTGTCTAGCAAAGATTGCAGCTGTGAAGAGATGTGGCATATATGTAGTCACTCAATTTACGGAGGCTCATAAACATCCTTTGAAAACTCTAGAGAGAGTTCATCTGTTACCATCTCATCGTCAAGTTTCAAATGCTACCAAATGCTTAACCATGGAACTTGGACTGGTAAATATTCCAACCCACCAACAAATTAGTTTGCTTGAAGTTCAATCGGGAGGAATTGAGAATATGAGTTGCACAGAGAAAGATATATACAATTATGAAAGAGATAAGCGAGAAGAGTTGAAAGGACATGATGGAGATATGTTGTATGCTCATTTTTTAGCACAGCGGGAGAAGAATTCATTTTTCAATTTCAAGATAGAGGAAGACAGTGAAAATAGAATCAAACATTGTTTTTGGGAGATGCGACGACCTCTAGGAGGGCTTATAGTTTCTTTGGGGATGTAGTTATCTTTGATACAACATACAACCCTAACAAATATCGGCTGATATTTGCACCACTATTGGGGGTTAACCACCATGGCCAAACCATTATGTTTGATTGTGCGTTCTTAGGTGATGAATCCACAGAGTCGTTTGTTTGGCTACTCAATACTTTCTTAGAAGCAATGCCAAGAGGAAGTCCCCCAAAAATGATAATTGCTGATCAAGATCCTGCTATGAAGATTGCCATTTCCCAAGTTCTTCCTAACACATTCCATAGGTATTGCAGTTGGCACATATTAAATAAGTTTTCAGAAAAGATAGGTGCAGTGAAATGTAATTAATATTATGATGACTTTAGAAGTTGTGTGTGGAACTCTGAGATGACAAAAGAATTTGATAAGAAGTGGAAGTTGTTGAGAAGAGTGGTTTAAGTGAAAATGGATGGCTTCAATCAATTTATGATATTCGAGTATCATGGGTGCCTGCATACTGTAATCCCATTTTCTTGGCTGGAATGTCAAGTAGGCAACGTGCTGAAAGTTGTCATTCATTTTTCAAGAAGTATGTTGACCACAAAAATTCATTACTAGACTTTGTGATTTGCTTTAATAGAGGACTTGTACATCAACGTCATCAACAGTTAGTTTCTACCCATATTGATGCAAATGAAGAGCCTCAAATGAATACCTCTCATCCTATGGAATCTCAATTGTCTAGAATTTATACTTGTGCCTGTTTCCAACAATTTCAAAGTCAGTTCTATATTAGCTTTTTCAATTACAGGTTTCAACTTATGAAAGAGGATGACAATCAAAGATTGTATTTGATCAAGAAAAGAAGTGATCAGATTCAAAAGGATCAGGAAATTGTTTATGACAAGCATACGAACCTTGCTTCATGTACTTGCAAAAAATTTCAAAGTGAAGGAATCCCCTGTAGGCACATCTTGGGATATTTCCTGAAAGTTCAGGAAGTAGATTACTTGCCTGACCAATATATTTTGAACAGATGCACTAAAGCTACAAATGCTACTGTAGCTAAGGACCTAGATGGGTTGGAGATAAGAGATACAAATGCATTGGTGGTGAAGCGTAGTAAATTATGTCATCATGCTTCACTTGTTATTGATAAAGTCCTTACAAGTCCTCATGAAGCTCAGACCATATTTATCGAGGCTCTTGACAATGTTCTTGACAAGCTCAAACAAATGCAAGTCAATAGTAGTGAAAGTGCAAGTATCGGTAAGAAGTTGTCAAGTGATGTTCAATATAGGTATAATGAGCCAAAGATTATCAAAGCAAAGGGTTATGGAAAAAGGCTTAAGAAGTCAAAGGAGAAGATAGAGAGAAAGAGTAGTACAAGGAAATGTCATGGATGTGGTTTGTATGGGCAATTACATGATAAACGGAACTGTCTGGCGCTTAATATGCCTAACGATAGGTAACGTTGTGAAGAACCACTACTAGAATTATGTCATTAGACATCACAACTATTAAATCGGTCGGAATTGCACGCGATGTAAAAAATATATCCTAACATTGGTTTATGAAATATCGATTTCTATTGTGATTATAAACATCGGTCATTAAATTAACCGATGTGTAAAGTCTCGTTCAAAAATTTTGAAAAATTTGCGGAGGGACTAAGTTAAAAATTTTAGAAACGCGGGGGACTAAATTTTCATTCCCTCCATTCCTCCAACACTCGAATTTTTTTTCACTCTCTGAAACTTTCGAACCGTAATGACTAACTCTCACTCCTTCCAAACCCTACTCCTCCCCCCCCTCCCCGGACTCTCACTCTCTTTCTATGATGAACAAGCTCCGGAATTTGGTCTTTTCCCTTAAACTCTGTTCGATCTCCACCGCAATCCTTTTTCTCTTTCTCTCCGTTCTCGATCTAACTCAACAAATTGAGCACTTGGTGGCCACTGTGTTGATCTAGATCCAGGGCTTATAGGCTTATTCTTTTTGGGTATTTCAATTTGGCTCTTTCCAGTCGTTCCTCTTCCTCTCTCGTGCGAGGTCATTCAACTCATATGCTTTCAATTCAATGGCGAGGTCATTCGTGCGAGTTTCGTTCTGTCCGAGCGCAATTTCGATTCAACTCGGATGCTTTCTCTTCTCTGCTGACGGAGAGTTCGCGTCTTGGGTCAGTTCTCAACCTCTTTTTGATTGGTTTCTGTTTTGGGCTTCTTGCTTTTACTGGTAGATTGGCGCAGGCCTCTGGCCTCGCAGGTGTACGTCTAATGTGACCGGACAGGTTGCTGTCGGAGGTGATTGGGATGGAGATCGGAGACTGGGGCGTTGGGATTTCGATCTGTTTGGTTTTTATTTAATGACGGTGGCTGCACGGAGACTGGGTGAGCGGAAGATGTGGTGACTGGGTGTGTGGCGGCGGTCGGGGATTCGGATCCGGCAGTAGGGTTGTTGACCCTCTGGGTTTGGGGATGGAGAAGGTGGGAATATAGGCTCGGGTGTTGATCTTCTTCATGGAATTGGGCATGCGAGCTTTGTGTTTGTGGTGGTGGGTGATGTGTGGTCAACGACGATTGGGGTCCGGTATCGGTGGTGACGTGACAACCCTGGTGGTGGCTCTTGTTTGGAGCTCAATTCATGGCCTTCTCTTCTCTGATCGACATAACCAACGATTCTCCGATAGTGGGGGTTGCGATGCAGACGCCATCATCGGTCGTCCTGTGAAACTAAGGAGCATCCGAGTGAAGACCGCACTGGGTTCCGGCGAGGCTTTGTTGAGAGGTCAAGTCAAGACCCTATTGCAACAAGTGGAGGAAGAGGCCTCTGTCTCTAAGTTCTCTTTCGAAAACAGACCTTTTCGACATCTTCAAGGCCTTATTGGGAAAACGCTGACAGGACTTCTTGCCCCAACTCCGGCGAACACGCCGCAGGTGAATGATCTCTTGGTTGATAGAAGTGGGAGTAACATTGAGAGACCCTCTCCTCTAGTCCAAGAACAATTGATCTCTCAGGTTTGAGCCCTGAATTCTACTTGGGTTTTTCTCACATTGCTAAAGATTTAATATATATATATATATATATATATATATATAAAAGTTTGCTTAGGTGCGGATATCCGCACCGAAGAAAAAGGTGCGGATTTCCAGTTTTGATCCATTTTCCGATCACATTTTTACATCTTAGCCGTTCAGTTTTTAGACCCTAATGTATAGATCATA
>BDJD01005120.1:83064-99499 GCA_002564525.1 Rosa multiflora | reverse complement strand
TTTTTCCTTTTTTGACAAATTTTTTTCTTAAATTGATAACAGGTACGGTATTTATTGATTTTATGTTAGTGTATTGGAAATTTATATGTTACAAGTTATCACTTGGATTGAATTAAATAGTAAGTTGAATATTTGAAATTACAAGTGAGCGACTTATGATTGAAAAAACAAAATGGAGCTCATATGGGTGCTTAAAATATAGATTTTGTGGGCTTACATATACTGAAATGCCTAAAGCGAGTTTGGGCTTACATATATTCTGTGTTATTGAAGATGTTCTAGACATGTGTTTATCTTAGGGTTTACGGTTCTGGTGAGTCTTCATACTGTGGATAATATTTTGATTGAGTTCTTCTGAATAGGTTTACAGTTATGTAGTCCAAGTTTTGTTTGCGGTTTTTCTCATATTTTAATATTGTGTGATAGCATTTATATTGAAACTGGGGACACTATTTTGATTGTTGATTCTTAATCGATTGGCTAGTCTTATGGAGTCCAATTTTCATATGGATTTTTCTCATATTGTTATACTGGCGTGATTGCATTTATCTAAAGCTCATTTGGGTTATGGTCTTTCTTGAAATTGGGAAAACATGATATGAAATTCCCATTGGGGTTCGGAATTGGGGACAAATTTTGATTGCCTTTTTGTTTTTAAACCTTCAAAATAGAACTGCAAAATGCAATGTCCTGATTAGCATTCCATGGGATATGTGGCAGGTGGTATGTGACATCTTTGAAGGAAAGAATCAAGGGAGCCTTGAATCACAAAAGAGTATCCTAAGTCGTTCTCTGCTACTTGATTTCTCTGAGAAATCTGAAATCTCATTCTCTTCTGAATAGATTTCTCCTATGTGATTACTGGTGAAAGTAAAGCAAGGTCATCCCCAGATGATGATAGTGCTTCAGTGTGGTTCATTCAGGTCAATGCAAGCACCTGTGATGAAGAAGAGCAAAGGGCAACAATTTCCTGCTCAATTATGTGGTGTTTCAAGGGCTTTGCAAGACTGCAATTGTAAATTTTCAGGTATATAACAAAAAATTGATCATTATGGCCACAAGAAGTTGGTCTAATCATATAAGTTTTTCTTTTATAAGTTGGAAAGTCCTCAATTCCACTGAAGGATAAACAGTGTTGACTTGCTGTTATACAATAGGGAAAACAAAACTGACATTTTTCATAGTTAGTTGGTGTTTAAAGTATCAATTAAGTAAATTGCATATTCAATTATTTTGGTTTATAAATTATACTAACGGATCATCTTAAATCTGTGTGACACAACTAAGTAGGAACATTGTTGCAACAAATAATATGAATGCTTAGAGATACAAGGACAAAGGGGGTTCAGTTTGAGGATGCTTGTTAAGCGTATTGCATGTCTCAATTGGCTCTTTGAATGTGTGCTCTTAATCTTTCGTCTCAAACCCTCAAAGCTTTATGTGTAACTACTTGTGTTCTTGCAGATCACTTGTTTGATCATTGAAGCTCTTGCTTGGTGCTATATGCTAATTTTGATTGGCTTGGAAACTAAGATATACATTTGGGAGTTCCGATGGTACATAAGGTATGGAGTCCTTTATGTCTTGGTAGGAGATGTTGTGGTGCTAAATCTTATCCTTGGAATGACAGATTCCTACAGAGGGTTAGTTTTTCTTCCTTTTACTTACTCAATACTGTATTCCCTTCTACAGATTCTTAGCAGGAGGTTTTGTTGATGTCAAAAGTCAACCCCACTTTTGCTTTTGGTTTTGCTAATTTGACTTGATATGATTGCAAGAGTAATACCCTTTCTACGTACTAGACAAGTCAATTTCATAAGTAATGTTTAGTGGAAGATCTAGTTGCGGTCTGGAAGTTTAGTGTTTTGATCAAATATATGAAGAATAATAAAAGAGTTGAGAATGGAAACCAGAGCCAAGACTAGTATATTTATAAAGAATATGATGCATTTAGAGTTTCTAGCTTTGATTAATTGCTGGCAGAGGGTGGCAGGGATTGAGTACTGAGCTTCCTATCAAAATTGAGTTGAAGTATTTGGTTGCTTTGCAGGAACGTGATATTTCCCATTGAATTGGTTAAAACTACTATTATTCTAGTTCTGCTTTTGGATTACCTATTATAAATATTTGTTATATGCTTTTGTGCAAGTGGGTTATTTGATGCTTTGCAATTTGAAAACTAGATTCCCCTAATATGAATTTTTCACTTTCTATTGCTCAGTTTGTACTGTTGATGTTTTTTTTTTTCAGCACTATCGGTGGTTGTTTATTCATTTTTTTTATTAGTTTCAGATTGAGAAACTCATTTTGAGTTTGTTTGTTGCAGGAAAAAGTTTTAACTCAATTCTGAACCATTTGTGCGGTTCAGGCAAATATGAGTTAGGCTGTTCATTTTGGGGTTCAGGCTCTGCTGGTATCGGATATATGTCAAACTTTATAGTGGCATATGCATTTAATAAATCGCATTGGAGACTTTAATGTAGATTTTAGCTATTTTTATTCTACTGTTGAAATGGTTATTAATTGATAATGATCTCTTAAACTATCCTTAATCAGGAAAGCTGGCTTATAGATTAAAGAATGAAGGGGCAAAGGTGAGATTTTCATGTATTCATTATCAATTCCCTTCTGCAGTGAACTGGTTTGAAGTATATGAGAAAGACAGGTTACATACATGTGTTGTCTGAATTGCCTTGTTGTTTGAAATTGTGCTAGGTATTGATGGCAGCAGGGATACGTTTCGAGCTGCTGCCGGTGACCAACTGGAGATATATATGGGCTGAGAGGACTAGCTGTGAGATAGTTGTGGCTGAAAAAGAGAAGGCCAAAGCAGCAACAGGTAGGCAACACAAATAGTAGGCAGATCAACTCATACAAGAGCTTGAAGAAACATTTAAGTTCTGAACCTTTTGTGATGTCGAAGACGATAGATGATGAAACAGTTTGCTGTCTTAGCAAGTGATGGACTGTGGAAGGTTGGTTAGTTTGAACTAAAGTCAATCACTACAAACACACATATCATTTGGATTTATGCTTTTTTTTCTTTTCTTTTATGTCATGTTTGTGCTTTCAATGAACTTCAAATTTGTTAACCATAATCTAATGCCAGGTGATGACAAGCCAAGAAGTTGTGGACGCCATAAATAATATAGAGGATGCTCGGGCAGCAGCAAAGCACCTTATTGAAGAGGCAGTCAATAGGAAGAGCTCGGACGATATTTCCTTGTGTAGTTGTAAGATTTCGGTGAATGTATAATTTTTCTCTAGCATGTTTCTTGTCTGATTGAACTTGGTTTAATAATGTCTCAGATTTGTTGTCTTTATAAAACACTTATGGAATTGAAGTGTGCTTCATCTTTGTGGTGTTCCCTTACATGTTGTACATTGTTTCATCAATCAAGAGGGTTTTTATTCTGCAATAGTTTGGCCAAACTTAACCATAAAAACTGATGTGCACTAAGAGAAATACATCAGTTTCAAAATAAAATCGATGTCCCATTAACCATAAGAGATCGAATTATGATGTTGGAATCGATGTGCTACAAACTAGTGCACATCGTGTTTCAGATAGAGATCGATGTGCTGTATAAGTATTGTCATCGATGAAGACAAGAAAACTGATGTCATGAAAATCTGCGGACATCATTTTTTTTAGAGATCCGATATATTAGAAGGCATTAGACATCGTTGTTTTACCAGAATCGATGTTGTATAGGATAATTAACATCGTTTTTTCCTTAGAATCTGATGTTAAAGTAAGTAAATAGATCGGTTCATACAATATTAAACTGTGCATATTGAATCTGAAATCGTGGGTTATGAGCCAAATTACGCGTCTAAATCATGAACAACAAGAAACGTTCATGGGAACCGATGTGTGAAATAGTATCAGTCATCGTTTTTAAATGAATAACGTTGTTAAAATGCATAGTTATGCTGTAGAATATCTATTTCTTTAAGCATTAAAGGCAATAAGATGAGGGTTTAACAATATATAAACATACAAGTTTGTTATCATTTAAATGTATTTACATCAATTTATAATGAGGAACTGATGTGTATAATGATACTAGACATCGGCTAAAAACCGATGTCTGGATTTTCCGGACCTTTCTCATCACCCACTAAGACATCGGTCAGGATTCTTTTTCTCATCGGTTTTTGGCCGATGTCTGAGGGCATTTTTCTAGTAGTGAACTTTGTTTATTCCTTGTATAATTTCATTTTTTATATGGGGATGTAGTTAATTAGATGTTATTTTCATGTAGTTCTTTTCTTGACAAATATGCGGACAAGGATGAAGATGATCACGAGCCAATATCAACTGATGAAGATGAGGACCCCAGTTCCTTCAATGAAGATGATGACAATTAAGTTCCCCTGCTTTTGAAGAGACTTTATCTCAAAGACTTGTTTTTTGTAGCATAGCAGCAGCGTATAAAGAAGGAAAGAGTTGAGCAGAAAAAGTTTGTCCTTGGTTTTGCAGCATAGCAGCAAAGTATAAAGCAGTGATCAGATTGAGCAGAAAAAGTTTGTTCTTTGCTATGTTATATTAACTAGCTATCGTTGTCTGCCATTTTATGAACAATTCAATAGTTTTGGATATTATGGTAAGATCATCGACTTGGATTCTGAAACAGATGGAGTAATCGCTGTTATCCTTATATATTATTGATAATGAAAGAAATGAAATATAGGTTGATGGATGGTGATTGACTTATCTGCATCTGATTGTTGCTCCCTTTTACTGTTTCATTAAGGATTTGGCTTTAGTAAGAATTCTGAGTTCAACTTTTTTATATTCTTGATAATGAAAGAAATGAGCAATTGCATCACTTAGAATGCTCCAAAAGAGGGAATGCTCCAAAAGAGCAATTTTTCTTCGTATGTTTGTATGAGAACTTGTTTGAGCTAGTGTTCTGTTGGGGTTGTAAATGCAGAGTGCAACATGTGAACAATTGGTAGGTGATGTGTGATGTATTGATTAGAAGGTAGCTTGTGTACCAAGATGACCACCTTATCACTAATTGCTAGAAACTGTGCAAGAGGAAAAGCAGGTGAAGATCGTGGATTTGAATTGCTAACATACATAATACATAATTGTTCTTTCCACAATTGTTCTGATTTATCTAACATACATAATTGTTCATACATAATAGTTCTTTCCACAAAAACTATGAATGAGCAATAGTAAGCATCATAAATCCCAACTCCTCCACAGATAACACAACGACCCATCACACTTCTGGCAGAGCGGCCCAATGACAATCCCTAGTTTTCGGCATATGATCAAATCAGGGTGATGCTTGGTCATCGTTCACTATGCTATAATCTGCATAGATGTAACAAGTATTAGCATTTGCACCTTCAATTAATATAAGACAAAGCTGACTTAGCTCACGCACAGAAACATACATAAAGGAAGATATATGGAAGGTGATGTTTTATGTTGAACTATTGAATCCCAAAACTCAAGCTACTAATAAACTTCTAAATCCCATAAGTATTTGCAGCCTTGACAAACACTCAACTTGGCCAAATTGGGAGTGAGTACTTTATATTTCTTCCTAAACAGTTAGCAGAATCTGAACAGCAGTCTAATGTGATAAAAAAAGAACCGAAAGTATTAGATTGTTGTCCAAAGGTACCAGTCTAGTCTCGATTCTCCTAAACCCTATGATTATTCTATCTTCTCAAACCATATTGAATCCATCCTATTGATAGAATCCCAACAACAATCTAATAAGTACACAAAGAGAGATAAATATAAAGATTTTCTCAATTTTAAACATGGATGAAGAGCCATTGCTCGAACTGATGCCAAGTTAACAACTTGTCAACTTCGATGGCAAGAGAACATTACCCACAACATCTAGAAACAGAGCACGTTAAATTAACCTGTTAGAGTGTTGAATTATTGCATCACACAATTTCCAACTATCATCAATTGCAAAACTTGATAACAAATCAAACTAAAAGCCATACCAATAAGAAAATTAAACTAAAATCATACCAATAAATTCGAAACCATTGTTCCCCAGTGGTTCAGTCCTCAGTTGAGTCAGCTCCTCACATCGAATTGGAAGAAAGAGAAGAAACCCACAATAAATTGTAAGCAAGAGAGCACGTTCCAGACTTCCAGTGTTCCAGAGCAAGTCAGCAAAGCCTAAATCAACACCCACGAAATTGAAATCAACATCAATTCTTAACCCTAAAATTTTCCCCAAATTGAATTGAATAAATACAACAAAATTGAATCTTACACTACATTCAATCGATTGCCCCAAAGAAGAAGAGCAGTAGAAGAGAAGGAGCCTTCGATCTCTGAGACTCTGAGAAAAGAAGAGAAAGGAATGTAGCACCTTGCTGCCTTGCTCGACGTTCATGGTCGGCTGGTCGCCTGGATTTGGACTCGGGGTGGTCTTGAAGGATTGAAGGAGTGAATCTCTTCAGTATGCAGCAACCTTGAAGAAACTGAATTCAGGTCGGGAGTTGGGGAGTTGAGGTGGGCTTGAAGGACTGAAGAAACGGACAAAGTTGTGCTATTCTTTGTTCTAAAGAAGACAACTTGAGAACCATCGAGATTCAACTCAAACCTTTGCAGGTGGGTTTTATATTAAATCCGGGTCGTATCAATTAGCCTTTTTTTTTTGTTGCTTAAATCATGACCGTAGAGCTTCATTTAACCACATCCAACGGCTAACGTTGCAAATCCACAGATTTTGAAAGTTACGGACGTCCGTAACCGAGAATCATTGTGTGTGTGTATATATATATATATACTTACATACGTTTTGTAGTCCAATACCAACCGGGATCACCTAGCATAGCAATTTCAAATACCAACATAGTAAATTTCATATACTCTTCCAAGCAAAATAAAAATAGTACATTGAGTTGTACGGTTATCAACTGATGAGTTTTAAAGTTTCCAATTAATAACAAGAAAATAGGCAATACAATTGATAAGTATTATATAAATCAGACAATGATATAAGATTTCACTATTAAGAAGAAAAAGCCTATAGAGAACAACCATGAATTGAAAAACTGACTCTAAATTCTGAAGGCCGTCTTCCTTTTGACTGGGCTAACCTTCATCGTTCTGCCACCAACCTTCAAAGCAGTGGGAACCAAGTTGAGTAACCTTGGCCATACCTTTGCCTCAAACACTATCGACCGCAGATCTTTCACCAAGATTTAGGATCCAAGATATAATTTAGAGCATCGATTCAATACATCAAAGAAAGAAGCAAAAAAATGAGTCTACGCAATCCAGATTACGTTTGGAGATCCCAATTGGATCACCATTGATTACAAGAACACTAATTTATCATCTGAGAATGATTTACTAGAAAAATTGCCTCGGAATCTGGGGAATTTGTATAAGTTGAGTATCGATAGAAGAATGTCTAACCTCAGCGAAGAAGAGAGTTACATAGAAGAGGCATGGAAAATTGAAAGCCGTGAAAATCTGAGTGTGAAGTCGTGTTGATGCAGATGAATTGTGGTGGTTTCTGTCCATTTGCCCCAAAATTAAATTTTAGGGCAAAAATGGAGGAAAGAGCAACTAAAGAGAAAGAGAGAGATATGTGAGAAGTGTAGGCTGTGAAGCTAATGGAGAGATGCTGAAGTTTTCAATGCTCAAGAGGAGGAAATGACGTCACTTAGCAGTAAATGAAAAAGAATCATACGACGAAAGAAAGTTGCAGTCGCAAACCCAATTGATTTTAGCGACGACATCATATTGCTGACGCAAATTTAGAGACGGAGTCATAGTGCTGACACAAATTCTTATACTTTTGCAACTGCAAGCTTTGCCGAAGCAAATATAGGAGCTTTGGCGAGGGAATTTGAGTGCCGACGCTAACCATGTGTAGCCATTGCAATTCTTTTTTTTTGTAGTGAATGGTGCAATATTTAATTTTTTTTTAAATTGAATTTTGACATATTCTAGATAGTTGATGTCACAATAAGTTCAAAAAAATTGTACATTAATTATTCATATTTCATAGTGATTTCATAGAAACAAAAGTACTCAAATTGGGGATGTAGCTCAATTGGTAGAGCGTGTGGACTGCATTCATAAGGGGGTTCAATTCTTGCAAACTACTTTGGGTTTCTTGAATTTTTCCCCAATTAAATTTTGCTGCACTTTTGCAAATTGGGTCAAGCTGTTTAAATTTCTTGATTGATTATTCGCAGGTACCAGCTCTGGAGCACAATGTAATGACACAAAAATGTACTAGGAGTGGCTCTTTATGTGCGAAACTGGAATGTGTGAACAGCAGCCATTCAATTGCTGATGATGGTACTTTTGTCAATACTAATAAGTCTGAAAGATTGGGGAAAGAGGTTCCACTAAGTAAAGCTTTGATTTGGGGAGGTAGGAGTAAGACGAAAATGAAAAATGTAATGAGAAGCAAGGCAAGAAGCAGCTCCTTATTTGAGAAATAGTTGCGAATTCTGACTGTTGTATAAGTAGTTGTGTAATTCTGACAATTGTGACTTTAACCACATAAAAAAGATGGACAATATAAATAATCATGATGATTAAAACAAAAGTTAATCGCACACATGAGCAATGCACTTCCACACGCGCGTAAGCGTATAGGAAGGCTAGTATGCTCATCAACTTGACAACTATTTGGGATATGACCTGCATTTTGATTTTAATAGCTTAAGCTAGAAGACTTGCTAGAATAAAGTCTTATTAAGCAGCGTGATTGCTGCATTGTTATTATTATCTTATTAATAGCTTTACGTGTTTATTATAGAGAAAAGATATTTAGGCAGAATGAATTGATTGTATTGATACACTCATCATATATACAAAACACCTACTTGTATAGCTAAGGATCTCCAACAAGTCAGGAGATCAATAAGGAATGATAACTAATACAATTACAATTGAATGCTAATTGATACGACACATTCTAACAGATCAATCTTAATCATACCAAGATACACTATCAATCTAATTGAATGCCAAGATACACTTTCCAACACTCCCCCTCAAGTTGGAGAGTGAATATCAATGACTCCCAACTTGCACATGAGCTGTTTGAACTTTTCTTTGCCCAAAGCTTTTGTAAACACATCTGCTAATTGTTGTGAAGAAATTACATATCGAGTAACAACTTCACCTTGTAAAATTTTGTCCCGAATAAAGTGACAATCCATTTCAATATGCCGAGTTCTCTCATGAAACACAGGATTTTTTGCAATGTGTAAAGCAGCTTGATTATCACAATACAAAATAGCAGGAATTGAAACAGGCATATGCACATCTGCCAATAAATAACGCAACCAAGTAAGCTCACAACATGTACTTGCCATTGCTCTGTATTCAGCTTCCGCACTTGATAAAGAAACAGTCTTTTGCCTCTTAGACCTCCACGAAATTAAGGAATTTCCAAGGAATACACAATAACCAGAAGTGGAACGGCGAGTGATGGGACAACCCGCCCAATCAGAGTCACAGAATGCCCTCAAATTTAATGGATTATGGGAATGGAGGAGCAAACCTTGACCAGGAGCTGATTTTAAATAACGAATAACTTGAAGAGCGGCAGCCAAGTGAGGTTGGCGTGGTTCATGCATAAACCGGCTGAGAATGTGAACGGAATATGTGATGTCTGGTCTAGTGATGGTCAAGTAAATCAATCGACCAACTAGACGCCGATATGCACCAGGGTTTTTGAGCAATTCTCCCTTGTTTGAAAGTCTGCATTCTTCCATGGGAAATTCAACCGGCTTGGCTCCCAAGTATCCACTGTCTTTGATAATTTCCAAGGCATATTTGCGTTGAGATATGTAAATCCCTTTCTTGGAACGAGCTATTTCAATGCCTAAGAAAAATTTCAGATCACCAAGGTCTTTGATACGGAAACGATTATGTAGAAACTGCTTTAAAGCATTAATAGACTCAATGTTGTTTCCAGTGATCAAAATATCATCCACATAAATCAACAAGACAGTAAGAGATGTACCATCTTTTCGAATGAACAAGGAATAGTCGGCTTTGGATTGAGAAAACCCAGCAGCAAGAACAGCCTCTGTAAACTTAGAAAACCACTGTCGAGAGGCTTGTTTAAGTCCATACAACGACTTGTGAAGGTGACACACAAGATTCTCCCCCTGTCGCCGAAGACCAGGAGGAGGAGACATATATATTTCTTCCAATAAATCACCATTCAAGAAAGCATTATTAACATCGAATTGATGTAAAGACCAATTGAGACTGGCAGCAGTAGCAAGAAGATAGCGAACAGTTACCATTTTTGCGGTGGGAGAGAATGTGTCATGATAATCGATGCCAACATTCTGTGTAAAACCCCGAGCAACAAGGCGAGCCTTATATCGCTCAACGGACCCAATCAGCGTTGTGCTTGACCCGGTATACCCATTTACAACTGATGGGACGTTTTCCAGGAGGCAAAGGAACAAGACTCCATGTCTGATTATCAGTAAGAGCTTGAAGCTCAGAATTCATAGCTTCTTCCCACCGAGGATCGGCTGCAGCACTTTCATAAGAAGTCGGTTCCTCATCCCGACTAACAGCAGCAATATAACGGAGATGTTTAGGGGAATACCGATTATAAGAGATGTAGTGACAAAGAGGATATTTCGTACCAGGTATAGATGGAGACGAGGCAGAGGGTAATTGGTGTGGAGGCAGCATCACCTGCGAGCAAACGTAGTCCTTGAGGCGGACGTTGGGTTCTCGAGAGCGTTGAGAACGACGAAGAGGCTGAACGAGAAAAAGAGGAAGAGAATCGGGAATGACTGGATCGTCCGGCTGAACATCCTGTTGGTGTGCAAGAGGATCGCCCGGTTGAACAGGCGGAGCAAAATCTGGAAGATCGGGCGGATTAGAGGGAGGAGCAGGAGGAGGCGACTGGATGGGGTCGTTTGACACAGGTGAATGAGATGACGAAGGCGCGGGCGGTGTATTGGGTGGGTTTGGAACTATGGCTGAAGGAGAAGGATTGGGAAAAGGATCAGATACAACAGGAAGAGGAATGGGCTGGGCCGGTGGTTTTTGGACAGCTGGGTTGACCTTTGGTGAATGATAAAAGGTATCCTCAAGAAAAATTACATCCCGATTAGTGAAAATTTTCTTGGTCTCAATATCGTAAAGTTTGTAAACCTTTTGTCCCATAGGATAACCAAGAAAAATACACTTGGTAGCACGAGGAGAAAATTTTGAAGATGGATTGACGACTATTGCAAAAGCAAGACAACCAAAAACTCGCATACGAGAATAATCAGGAAGTTTATTGTAAAGAATCTCAAAGGGTGTTTTCTTGTGAAGTAATAAAGTCGGAAGGCAATTAATGACATATACAGCGGTAAGAACACATTCTCCCCAGAAATTAATGGGTAGATGAGATTGGAAGCGAAGAGCTCGAGCAGTTTCAAGGATATGTCTATGTTTCCGCTCGACAACACCATTTTGCTGAGGTGTATATACACAAGAGTGTTGAAAAAGAACACCTTCTTCAAGAAAAATTTTTTGTAACGAAAGAAATTCAGCCCCATTATCAGAACGAAGTTGTTGAACTTTTGTATTGAATTGAGTGTGAACGTAATGGAAGAAATGACGAAGTAAAGTTTGTGTCTCACTCTTATGATGCATTAAGAAAACTCATGTAAATCGGGAAAAATCATCCACAATAGTCAAGAAATAAGAAGCACCAGAAAGAGAAGGGGTTTTATAACGTCCCCAAATATCACAATGAATAAGGGAAAAACACTTCGATGTTGAAATTGAACTAGAAGGAAAAGGGTGACGAGTTTGTTTCGCCAATGGACAAATGTCACATTTATGACTGGAATCAAAATTAAAATTAAGCAAATTATTAGCTAAAAATTGTAAACGAGCAGAGGAAGGATGACCCAAGCCGCGATGCCAAAGATCAGAGGGGATAATCAAATTGCAAGCAAAATGAGAAGACGGAGATGTTGAAGCCAACGCCACAAGGTAATAGAGATCACCACGTCGCTCACCCACACCAATCATCGTCCTTGTAACCAAGTCCTGTAAAATGCACCACGATGGAAAAAATGTCACTGAACAATGTAAATCATCGGTTGTCTTTCCAACAGACATAAGATCAACTCTAAAACTTGGTACACAGAGGACATTATTCAATTGAAAAGAATCATTAAATCGAATTGAGCCAGTCATAGTAATTCCAGCCATGTCTCCACTAGGTAAAGAAACTGGTGCCAAAGAAGGGTGCTTATTAATATTCATCAATGATGTAGGAGAAGAAGTAATATGATGAGTTGCTCCACTATCAATTATCCAACGATTGGGAGCAACTGGTAACAAACCTGAAGCATACTCAGAGACTGAGGCAGCAACGGCATTAGCCTGTGGAGTGACAGGCTTGGGAGTCAAGGCACTAAGTATTTGAACATATTGGTCCTTAGTCAAATTAGGCATAGAGGCCTGAAGTTCCTGAAAAGTAGGGTTGAAATCCACCTGATTTGCAGAAGGATTACCAGATGCTGAGTTGGAGGAATTTTTGTCATTGCCTTGACGTTGGTGTCGTGCCTTTTCTTTACTCTTGGGATGGCCAGGAGGATATCCAATCAACTTGTAGCATGTTGCCTTCCTGTGGTATAGATCACCACAATAAGTGCACTGAAAGGGCTCCTTGTTGCATGAATTGGTGAATTGATTCCCATCAACTTGATTGTTTTGGCGACCCCTAGGCATATTAGAATTGCCACGCACAGCCATGGTTGATGTGTTTGACGGCATGGTGACAGCAGATCCTAATTCGCGTTGTTTTTCTTCTTGCACCACAGAAGCATAGGCTTGATGAACTGAGGGTAAAGGATTCATTAGTAAAATCTGACCTCTTGTACCTGAATATGACTCATTGAGTCCCATAAGAAACTGCATAAGTTTGGTACGATCATTCTGACCACAAGTACATGTTACTGAATTAAAGGATGCAAGCTCGTCCCATAGGGCCTTCAATTTTGTGTAATATGCGGCAACAGACATATGACCTTGCTCAATCTTGTAGATGTCCCGCTGAATCTGGAATATACGAGGAGCGTTGCCCAAAGAAAACCTCTCACGAAGATCTTCCCAAATAGCATGAGGTGTGCCGCATGAAAGGACAAAATCGGATATCTCTGGCTCAAGGGAATTGAGGATCCATGAAAGCACCATGTCATTGCAACGCTGCCAAAGAGCATGCTCATCAGGATTCACAACCTCATTAGGTTCCTTGATTTTTCCGGTGATGAAACCTGTCTTGTTCTTGGCACTTAGAGAAATTCTCATAGCACGGTACCAAGAGTTATAGTTGTCGCCGTTTAATCGTTTTGAAACAAGGAGTAGGCCAGGATGGTCTGAATGATGGATGAATAAAGGATTAGCTGGATCAACAGAGGATGAACCGCCAGAATTTGAAGACTCAACATCGGTTCCATTCATGATGTTGATTGAAAAAAAATCAAACCAATGAGAAGAAAAGGAAAGCAGCAGATGCGTTGAAGAAAAGAGGAACCAAGAGCTAGGACGTATCCTGCTCTGATACCATATAGAGAAAAGATATTTAGGCAGAATGAATTGATTGTATTGATACACTCATCATATATACAAAACACCTACTTGTACAACTAAGGATCTCCAACAAGTCAAGAGATCAATAAGGAATGATAACTAATACAATTACAATTGAATGCTAATTGATACGACACATTCTAACAGATCAATCTTAATCATACCAAGATACACTATCAATCTAATTGAATGCCAAGATACACTTTCCAACATTTATAGTATTGGCCAATTTTCAAGAGATCAGCATCTAATGAGTTTTAAATCTCTGCAGGCTGATTTATGCCAGCAAGCAGCTTGGAGATGACAAAACTGCTAAAGACTACAACATTGAGGGTGGCGCTGTCCTTCATTTAGTGCTTGCACTACGTGGTGGTAGTCTATAAATTGTATCGTAGTATTGTATCTATTGAAGTTTAGGCAAACTCTTTTGTGAAGGCTTTATCGAGTCTTGATAAACATCTAAGTTGCATGACAAGTGGGTTACTTTGGACATAAGTATTGGTGTTACATATTGCACTTTACCTTTCTGCTCTGTTATGTTCACTGTAATGCTTTGGTACTTTTACTTTGTACAAGCTTAGCTTCACTTGGGCAACCAATTTTATCAATCCTGATTACAATTGTTTTCTGCTCGTGGATATTCTATAAAACTTGGTGACATGTACTCCATATGCTACTTGTGTGTCTGGAAATTAGACGAAGCATACCTAGTGTATCTATCCAAGAAGGAATGTGATAATTTCTCAAAGTAATGTGATAATTCTACATGGTGTATCTATCCAAGAAGGGAACTGTTATCATACTTGAAAAGTCAATCTACACTCTTTCCAAACCGACTGTTTAGAGTTGAAAGTGTGTTATTCAGAATTTTCATTCTCAGAGATGGTAAATTGAAATGATTCCACAATGGAATTATAACAGTATAGTAATATGGGCGATTGAAGTCACACAGATCTGTTGTGTACTTTTGGTTAATAACGATCTAAAGTTGGCCTAGATGCGGTTACAACTTGGCACAAGACAGAACATGTTATTTAAGAATGGTGAGAATGATTGAAGATGGTAGCACAGAGAGCAAATATAACATTCATTGTATCAAATTATAAATTGGAAATTTAAATCGACTGCTCATGCGTAGGCCTCATTATAAAAGCCTGCGGATCAAGTGAGCCGATGATGGCCCGCCGGCCCGGCTAATCAAAAAGCCCTCAAAAACCCACCTCCGTGGGTAGAGGGCCAGCCCGCAAAAACCCGGCCCGGCCCTCCAAAGCCCGCTAGGCCCGACCTGTAAAAGCCAGTAAACTATTATATATATATATATATGTGTGTGTGAGTGTTTATATCTATCTATATATAGATGTGTGTATGTGTGTGGAAATTCTCATACTTTTATATATAATATGTGCATATATATATATATATATATATATATATATTCTAAAAAACAAGTGACAATGGTTGACCAATTTGATCGGATTTGAAAATATGGTGAAATTGACTAAATTTTTTACCACACTCATAATTTATTGTAATAATCACATCCAACAGTAGGTTTTTTCATTTTATTTGAATTCATAGAGGTTGCTCTTTGGAATGTATGAGATATAAATATAGGTTTATAAGAGTGACTAAGTTTGACCTAGTTGATCGAATTCGAAATGAAAACTAAATTGGCTGAATTTTTTACAACCACCATAAAACATTACAATCTCTCCATCAAGCGGTTGGTTACTCCAAATTCATCTTTCACTTCATGGTTGCTTTAGAATGGACCTCAACAATTTAAATGCAATGTATAAGTCATACAACTTTAGAAAACAAATTGGTATAGGCCAACACATTTATAATTATAATTAAAATTTTTATCTTATCACTATGCCAAAAAGGCCTTCAGACGACAGAACTGTTCTGTCGTCTGAACGAACCAAAATGTGTCGTCTAGTACGATATCGTGTCTTGGGGGTATCAGACGACAGAAGTGTTCTGTCGTCTGATTTTTCAGACGACATAAAAAAATAAAAGTCATGTGTTGTCTAATGATTTTTGCATTTTGGGAACATTGTGATCTGTCATACAACAACAATTAAATGTTGTGCCAATTGACTTTAAACGACAATTATCTGTGGTCGTAAAGCGCATCAGAGGACAATTAAGTGTCGTTCTATGGTAGGTTTATATGACATTTAAGTGTTGTGTGAAAGGTTTTGAAATTATACGTATGTGATGTTGGGAAATAATTTAGACAATAGATATCATATTCTTTCTGTTATGTCAGTCTCATTACAACGACAATTTACTGTCGTTTGAGGTTATTTAAGACGACAAATATTTGTGATCTGAATATAAAAAAGACCACTAATAGTACGTGTTTTATATTGTCTGTGATCAAGTCCAACCACACTTATTTGTTGTTATTATATGCTTCAGCCAACAATTCCATCTAACTTATGTTATTGTTTTGCCATTTAGACTACAATTTTCTGTCGTCCCAAAGCCAAAAAGACAATAGACTTCTAATTGGTTTTTGTGTTGCTTTTGTACAGCTGCAACCACACATTAGTGTGCTTTTGTTGTAGTTTGCAATTTGAGATAACACATGGTAGTAGTCCTTTGTTACAATTGGTATGCATGCATTTTGGAAATTAAAATTGCTCATTCATGAAACCATAAAATCCACATCCAAAATCATTCATTGCAATTTCCATTAATCCACAATTGTCTCATGTACACAAACCTAATCATGAGCATCAGTTCAAAATGACCGATATATACTAATCTGGAAGTCCAAATGCTTAATAAAGGAAGAACTTCTACTAGACACAAGTCAATAAAGGAACTAGCTAG
>BDJD01005120.1:49226-72212 GCA_002564525.1 Rosa multiflora | reverse complement strand
AGAGGCGGACTGGCGGAGACGGATTGCTGGTTGTAGCCTTGCAGGTTGCTGTGTTTGGTGTTCCTTATTCCTCGTTCAGGTCGGGACTCGGGAGTGCTCCAATTCTCCAACTGAGTTCAGCGGTGGGGCTTGAGTCCTACCCAGTCCGGGCTGAATCCGCCCCTGCTCTGTGATTTAGTTCTTGGGAAGTGAAAGACTTGTGGTGATGGACAGGTCCCCATCCCCAAATAGAAGAAAAACCTAATCGAAACTAAGAAGAAGAGGGAGAGACTAAGAAGAATATAGAGAGCGAGAAGACAAAGGAGGGGGTGAGAATCAAGATCTGAGAGAGCTGAGTAAGAAGGAGAGAGGCTGGTTTTTGAGGTTTTCAATTTCGCGAGTTCTAGGTACAGTTGAGAGAGCTGATCGATCGAGTGAGAATTCGAAGGACAGAAAATGACTTGTATCAAAACGCACAAGTCAATATAACCTAGAAAATTTTAAAACAAGCTCTACACTCGGACGACATTTAAATGTTGTCTGAATGTCACAACATTTTCTAGTCAACTAGAGCTTGGTTATTTGAGAGGGAAAAGTATTTGATCAAATTTTGGATATCCCTCCAAATTTGGGATAGGAAATCATCATCTATTACAACAACAAATATGTGTTGTCTGAATGCTGGCCATTTTTTCAAATTAAACGGGTATGGTTTTAGCCTATATTCAGACAACATAAAAAAAAATTATGTCGTCTGAAAAACTCAGACGACACAAAACGAAACTTATGTCGTCTGAAGTGTGTCGTCTGAAGGCCTTTTTGGCATAGTGTATGTCCACGCACATCTATTGATGGAATATTTACATACTTGATGTGAAAAAATAAGCACGTTTCACGGTCATCATGTCATTGGTCAACCAAGAAGACATACAAGTGACAACGGTTGACCAATTCGATCAGATTCGAAAATATGGTGAAATTGGCTAAATTTTTTACCACACTCATAATTTATTGTAATAATCATTTCCACCTATCCGTTTTTTCATTTTATTTAAATTTATAGAGGTTGCTCTTTGGAGTGTATGATATATAAATATAGGTTTATAAGAGTAACTAAGTTTGACCTAGTTGATCGACTTCGAATCGAGAACTAAATTGGCTGGATTTTTTTACAACCACAATAAAACATTACAATCTCTTCATCGAGCGGTTGGTTTCTCCAAATTCATCTTCTACTTCATGGTTGCTTTAGAATGGACCTTAACAATTCAAATGCAATGTATAAATCATACAACTTTAGGAGACAAATTGGTATAGGCCAACGTAATTGTAATTAAAAATTAAAATTTTTATCTTATGTCCACACATATCCATCGATGAAATATTTACAAACGTGAAGTAAAAAAATAAGCACGTTTCGCAGTCGTCACGCCATCGGTCAACCAAGAAAACATACAAGTGACTACGGTTGACCAATTCGATCGAGTTCGAAACTATGATGAAATTGACTAAATTTTTAACTACACTCATAATTTATTGTAATAATCACATCCAACGGTAGGTTTTCCCAGTTTCTTTGAATTAATAGAGGTTGCTCTTTGGAGTGTATGATATATAAATATAGATTTATAAAAAAATTAGTGTCTTCAAAGATTTATTTATAAATAAATCCTACAAGGCCCAGCCTAGTCCGAAAGACCCGCTTTATATGGACGGGCTTAGATCCTTCGATTTACAATAAAGCCCGGCCCGCCCAGTTATTATTTAAAAATATAGTAAGGCCCGGCCCGGTCCAAGCCCGCTATGAATGGGCCTGGCCGGGCCCAGCCCGACCTGTTGATGAGGCCTACCTCATGTTCATTTTTAGAAATAGACTAATAGAGCTGAACTTTTATTTGGAAAAGTTGGTAATGCTCTCTCACACAAGCAGCAAACATTTTTTAACAGCATTTGCATCTCTGTATAACACATTATATTACAAGTGTTTGAGCCCAAAGGCATTTTTGGCAAGGTCCTTTGGTGGGTTCAAACCAGTGGGCCGATATCTGAGGCCCAAAAATAAAACTACTCGGGTCTGGGTTATAGCTTCGCCCATTCCGTGACTCATAAGGAGACGAAACCTTCTTGAGTTTGAGTAGTAGAGATAAAATAGGAAACTACAATTAAGAATCCTTCCAAGGCAAGGAGCAGTCGAAACCCTAGGGTATAAGTACAGGGTTAAGCGGCGAAATCAAGGACCTCTCTCGAATCAACTAATCCCAGCGATTACAAAGCCTCCCCGGAGTAAACCTTCAACCTCGTTGTAACCCGGTGACCGCCCGCCAGTCCTAGTCTCCTCGCGAGCCGACTGTCAGCATCACCAGATCAACCCGGTGACCGTGCTTCCTGTCCTAGTCTCCTCGTGAGCCGACTGCCAGTAATACTGCCACCGACACAACCAGCGAAGCAAGGGTAACGCTCTCGCACCCAGCGAAGCTAAAGTCACTCTTTAACATAACCCGTGATTTCTCACAACTTCCTAGTGATTGCTCTGCTTAGTCTACAACACTAAGTATCGATACGGTGAACGCGAAGAGATCACACCCAAAGTCCTTATCCGTAAGGCAAAAAGTCCTTTCTCGGAAGGCAAGAGAAGACCCCTGTGACGAGGTTGGTGCTCTCCTCGTCCACAGCGCTTGAAGAAGAAGTCAGGTCAAGGGACTACCCCAACGACTGCACCCCGCAGTGCTGGCACGCCTGCGCATTCACACACTCAAAAGAGACTGTTTGCACACCAACTGGTTTTGGAGCCAAACATTTTGGCAGGCCCAGTGGGACAAAATAGTGTTTCTTTGTGGACGTAACCATTGGGAAGTCTAGCGGTAACCCTTATCAAAATGGCTACGTAACTGCCCAAAACATAAGACCTCCAGTTACAGGCCGCATTCTCGCGCGGACTGTCGTGGTCTTTCTGAAGAACAAGTGACGCAACGATTCTCTTATCAGCCCCAATCACCCGGTATGTCAACTGGACAAGATGAGAATCGTTCGACCGTTACTGAGGGTCAGAGCGTCAATGTTAACCAGGCCAGCGAGCCTGTTATCCCCACCACTGTCAACATTGCAGCGGGAGGTGGAGAAGGAGAGGCTTTCGTCGCGAAGCCTATTCCAGAAGGAGCGACCTTCGAGGAAAGGTGTGCGATTATCATGGAAAATATCGAGAACCATCGTAAGAAGATGGATGCTGATTTTTCCAGGGAAACAGCAAAGGCCGATAAGCTCTTACGCGAACTGGATCAGCGTATGACTCGACATACAGAGGATACCCGACAGCAGATCGCACAATTAGAAAGTGCTGTGAAGGCACACTCCGCGGGTATCGCTAGCGAGCAGGATCAGCGTCAAAAGGCAATTTTGGAGGCTATAGCGGGTCACACCAGGCAGACCGCGGCGGATATGGCAGGTCTTCGCAAAGATGGGGCTAACCTAGCAACCGAGGTGGCTATGCAGAGAGCAGAATTGAATCAAGCAAGAGAAGTATTGAACAAAGCTTTAGGGGATCCTAATGCTATCCTTGGCTCTTGGCCAACCATCCGGTTCAGGCAAGTACGTGCCGCCAAATCAGCACGAGAAGACTAACAAGAATGCTGTTTCTTCCTCAGCTACTGTTGCTGCTACACCGTCGAAGAATAAAGAACAAGCCCTAGTTATTAGTGGCAGCAAGGAAAAGACTGCTTCATCAAGCAGACACACCACCAAGAGGCACCAAGCCTCAAAGGGCGCGGGGACTTCGTCCGAACCCGTTACGTTCGTTCAGTACGACAGTGACGGGGTAGAGATGGTGTATCAAGAACTGTCGGGAAGTTATTATGGGCTCGACCAGACCGGCACCCCGATCAAGATAACAGCTCTGTCGAAGGAAGAGATTACGCCAGCGGTAACTCTCCAGCAACAGGCTACTACCCACATTGTGCATGTCGGGGAAGGGTCGACAATGGTGAACCAGGCAGTGCCTGTGCAAGCTACCCACCGGACTGCGGCGACACCTCCTCCTCCGCCGGGCCCAGATTATGTAAGACGTGATGAAGTAGAGGAGATGATCAGATTTGCTAACCCTAGAGCCCAGCCAGATGGGGTCTATGAAGGACCTTTCCCGCCACACATCATGCTCGCACCTTTCGCCCGGGGCTATAAGAATATCATTTTTTCTACTTTTTCAGGGGAGGACACTGAAGATGCGGCAACACATCTGGCCAATACCAGACTGATGATGTCCTCAAATGCAGGATCTTTGGCACTTCTCTGTCGGGCGCCGCCTTCAGATGGTTTTCTAAGCTTAGGACAGGAACAGTGGCGGATTGGCCGGCAATGGAACTACTCTTCCATAAGACTTTTAGGACTATTGAGCCTGTAGTAGACCTAGCCTCTCTCACTCAGATGGCCCAGCACCCTACAGAATCAGCAGTCGCCTATCTTCAGCGCTTTCAAATCCAGAAAGCCAAGCTGAATGTCATCCTGCCCGAGAAGGAGTTAGTCAAGTTGGCGGTCAATGGTTTGGAGCCCCGACAACGAAAAAAGCAGCATGGCAGCATGATTCAGTCGATGGGAGAACTCATCACAGAGGTGGGCAGTTTCGAGCATCTCCTCAGAGAAACAGATGCGAGGAAGAATGCCTCCAGAGGAACGTACGTGCCAGGTAAACATCGTACTGTAGCAGCCCTGAGCTGCCAACCGGCCACCTATGACCCTTATTACCATCATAACGCTGAAGAAGCGGTCCAGGATGATGAAGAGGGCGAGGATAATGATATAGCAGCCTACGAGTTAACCGGAAAAAAGAATCTGTCCTTGAAACAGTTGAAAATTTCCAAGGAGCCCGTTAAACTCAAATCGATGGCCTTTACCAAACCGGAGTTTGCAACATATACTTATGATGCCAATAAGGCTCACGAGATCCTTGACGAGATGATCGCTGCGAAGATGGTGAAGACTGATTTCGGACTTTTTCCGCGGCCAGAGCAGTTGAAGGGGAAGAAATATTGCAAGTTCCATAATCTGGGGAATCACAATACCGCGGACTGTGTAAAGCTCAAAGACCAGATTCACGTATGGCTTAATAACGGCAGTTTGCAGGTAGAGGCTCCAGTCACAGCGGCGGCGTTAGTTGACGTAGATCCCTTTCCAGACACTGGGATCAATATGGTCAATGTAGATTGGAACAGGCAGCAGCGACGGAAACCAACTCTGGATATGGGTTCGAACGAGCAGAGTGAAAAGTCCACCGCGGATGAGACACCCGCCAAAGGTAAAATTGAATCAACCAATCAGGCCTCACCCGTGATCTTATGCTCGCGATGTAAAGAAGAATACGGTATCCGAGTGTCGCATGAAGAGGTCGAGCAGACATTTCACTTTGGCTCCCTACCACCAATCAAGTGGGCTTCGTCGTCGCGGAAGTATCAGCCTTCCAGTCCAAGAGAAAGGGAGAAGACAGAATCACCACCATCCCCCAGAGATTCCAACTTATTCATGAAGCTGAAAGCAGCCGCACGCGGTCCGAAACAAGAGAAGACCAGGAGCGACTGCAAGAATATTCTGATTAAGCCCTACATACCACCTGCTTCAGCTAACTCTATAAAGGAGGGCAGATGATACACCAGGGAAAAGGGCAAGGCGGTGGAGATTAGCTCGTCCAGAAAAAGGAAGCTACAGCGCAGGTTTGGTGAAGCCAAGCGCGCTCTAGAGGCTTTAGATCAGGGCCTGATCAAGCCTTCCGAACTAGTAAAGTAGCCCGAGCAATACCAGAAAGAGATGGAAGCGCTGGCTGCTAAACCGTTGAGACCTCCCCGTGGTTTTAACAAACAAACCGATTCGCCAACAGGAGCCTCAAAGCCCAGCGTGTTTTGCAGGATTACTGAGGAGCACTCACCTCTTCTTGCACCAGTGGGGAACTCGCCAACTCGGTGGCCACATGTCAGGCGCAGGCTTTTCCTTGAGGCGCTAGTGGTCAAAGCTTCGGTCTTTGACAGGTTGGGGGGCAAGGACAGGGCTAGTGACACCCTACAGTGGCGGCCCAAGAAAGTCCAAAGTATAGTCATCTCTACCTCAGAGGAGCGCATGGAACGGGAAAACCCTAAGCCGGCTGCTGTGGCGCAAGAGCTTGAACATTGCAAGGTAAAGGGCCTCACGGAAGGATCGTTGGTAGATTGTTTGGGTAAGCAATTCCAAACCGATATCTCGGTCTAGGAGCCCAAGCTCGACTTGGACGATGACATGGAGGAGACAGAGACAACTGACATTTCTTGCAATATGGTCTATGTGCTCCCTGCGAGATATGCATTACCAGTCGCTGCTCAGGACTGTGTGGGGGTAGAAGAAGAGAGTGTACAGCCATTGCAGGTCACATCAGCAGCCGCGACACCTGTAGAAGATAGGGTCCCACAGGAACCGGAAGAGACTCCAAACAAGGGATCACTCATGAACTTCTCCAAACCAACGCCAGCTATGGTCCAGCACATGCGATCGCTATACATCACTCCAGACGTCGACGATATCAAAGTTAGTAAAATCATGATTAACACCGGAGCGACCGTTAATGTCGTCACTACCAGGACCATGCACTTGCTTGGGATCAAGCGGGAGAAAATCCAGTCCACGTCTCTCGCACTCAAAAATTTCGTGGGTACTGTAACAAAAACCTTGGGATTATTGTTCTTCCGTATTAAGGTAGGACTAGCAGAAGGGGTTTATGCCTTCTTCGTGACTGATTTTTACGCAGCCTACAGTGCCATTTTGGGCAGAGACTGGATCCACAGGAGTTACTGCGTACCCTCAACACTTCATCAAGAGCTGGTTATGTGGAATAGGGAAACAGATACGGCTGAGGTGATCAAGGCAGATCCTCGTCCATTCCAGGTCTCCACAAACTACGTAGATGCCAGATACTATTTGGAGCCTATTACTCCATTACAGGTTAGTGGCATTGATGATAAGGGCCACCCCACAGGGGTGACGGCCTCTGAACTGGCACAGTGGGAGCTTACGCTAGCAAAAAAAGGCTTGGAAAGGCCTGGCCACGCTCTGCCCAAACCTTTAACCGATTAATGGATTACGACCTCTCGGCGGAAGGGATAGAGGCCTTCCACTCGATACACGAACGGCTATCATCATACATGGTGGAAAAAGAGGGCGAAGATGAAGTCAGCATTCAACTTGCCCCGGCAGCGCTGGACGATACACCTCCTAAAGTTAGAGACCCTACTGAGAAGGTTAATCTAGGAACAGTGAGCGAGCCTATGGAGGTGTCTATCAGCGCTTACTTAGAGCCTAGCGAAAAACAGAGGCTCACTGAATTGCTATTGGAATTTAAGGATTGCGCTGCGGAGAAGTATGAAGACATGCCCGGCCTGTCGCCAGATTTGGTTTGTCATCAACTACCAACTCTTCCTGACAAGAGGCCCGTCAAACAAGAACCTCGACGAATGAATTCGGAGACCCAGATTCTCGTAAAGGAGGAGGTGGAGAAAATGCACAAGTCGGGCATTATCAGGGTCGCCAAGTATAATCAGTGGCTATCGAATATAGTGCTTGTCCGGAAGAAGAACAGCAAGATGAGAGTCTGCGTAGATTATAGAGACTTGAATCTTGCTACCCCTAAGGATGTTTACCCCATGCCGGTCGCGGATATGTTGGTAGATGCTGTGGTAGGACATGAGTTATTATCCTTCATGGATGGCAATGCAGGATATCACCAGATTCCGGTCGCTGAAGAAGACAGACACAAGACCGCTTTCCGCTGCCCTGGGTTCGCGGGAGTTTTTGAATATGTGGTCATGCCATTTGGCCTAAAGAATGCTGGTGCGATGTATCAGAGAGCCATGAACTTGATCTTCCACGATATACTGGGAAAGGTTTTAGAGGTGTACATCGATGACGTGGTGGTCAAGTCTCAGAAGAAGGGGGACCACATTGCGGATCTCAGGAAAGTATTTGAGCGCATGCGACGCCATAGCCTCAAGATGAACCCGGCCAAATGCTTGTTTGGGGTCCAGGCAGGAGACTTTCTGGGGTTCATAGTTCATCAGCGAGGAATTGAGGTCCGCGATGACAAGGCGAGCGCAGTCATTAACGCATCTCCCCAGCGAACGAAGAAGGACTTACAACGTTTGTTAGGTAAGATCAATTTCCTAAGACGTTTCATCTCTAACTCTGCAGGTAAAATCCAACCGTTCTCGCCGTTGCTGTGGTTACAAGGGCAGAATGAGTTTGTGTGGGAGCCTAAACATCAAGAGGCTTTCGACAGTATCAAGGCCTACTTGGCAAGCCCGCCAGTCCTGGTTCCACCCGTAGCCGGGATCCCATTAAAGCTATACATTTCAGCAGCTGAAGCCTCCATTGGCAGCTTGCTAGCTCAGGATGATGAGGGAGGTGTCGAGCATGCTATATTTTACCTCAGCCGAACATTGATAGATTGCGAGACAAGGTACACCCCTATGGAGAAGCTGTGCCTAACTCTGTATTTTTCAGCGTGCAAGTTGCGGCACTACATGCTATCCTTTACCACCTGCATCATCACTCAAACCGATCTGGTCAAATACATGTTGTCACGGCCTATCTTGATAGGTCGCATTGGCAAATGGGTATTGGCTCTCTCAGAGTTTTCTCTCCAATATGTACCTCAGAAAGCTATCAAGGGGCAGGCCATCGCAGATTTTCTTGCACATCATCCTACGTTAGAGATACCCGCACTGAAGAAGTTAGAGATAGCGTCCACCACTACGACTCGACCTGATTTGGCGTGCATCCTTGAGTACGCGGTTTGGTACCAAGCCACAGTCTCATTGCAGCCTTGGGTATTGTTCTTTGATGGCTCAAGAACTGACACACTGGCTGGTGCAGGGATTGTTTTAGAAAATCCAACCGGTGACCGTTTCTCTTATTATTTCCAACTAGAGTTCCAATGCACTAATAATCAGGCCGAATATGAAGCTCTCATTATTGGACTCGAGGTCTTATTGGAAATGGGCGTAAAGGACGTTCAGATTCGTGGCGACTCTCAGCTTGTTATAAACCAGCTCCAGGAAAAGTATCGATGTGCGAGTTGGTTGCTCGTACCATATCTGAATCGCGCCATCGAGCTTCTGGACCAATTTGACGACGTCGATCTGGAGCATATACCCCGCGAACGTAACTTTGCAGCTAATGAGCTTGCTCAGCTAGCCACAGGCATCACATTGAAGTATAGAGTGCACGAGTGCATTTTGAAAGTTGAGCGTCGCACGTTACCTTCATGGCTTGCACGACCTGATCCACCAGATGATCCCGTGGTCGCGGTACTAGAACCTATTGATGTGGATTGGCGAATCCCGCTGATTGAGTACCTCAAACAACCGGACCCAAGAGCTGACCGAAAGATTCATTTTCTCGCGCTAAATTACTTCCTTAGAGGTGATGAGTTGCGGCGACATGGGGAGGATAGTATAGACTTTCGGTGTGTCTATGGCCGCGAAGCTAAACGATTAATGCGCGAAGTACACACGGGGATATGCGGGGCCCATCAAGCAGGACCTAAGATGCGTTGGCTTCTGCGACGACATGGCTATTATTGGCCCCACATTTTAAAGGATTGTATCACCTTTGCCAAAGGCTGTGAAGATTGTCAAGCGCACGGTCCAGTCTAGCATGTTCCTACCATTCCTATACAGCCTATTATTAAGCCTTGGCCTGTGCGAGGCTGGGCAATGGATTTGATTGGGATGATCCATCCCCATTCTTCTCTTCAGCACAAGTTTATCATCGTCGCCACCGATTACTTCACCAAATGGGTCGAAGCAGAGCCTTTAAAAGAGGCCTCCGGTGCCACCATTCGCCAGTTTATTTTCCATAACATTCTCTGCCGGTTTGGTATCCCCGAGGTGCTGGTTTCGGACAGGGGGGCAGCGTTCATGGGAGGCCCGGTCGAGGAACTTGTCAATGATTTTGGCATCCAATCATCCACAGCACTCCGTATTACTCTCAATCTAATGGTCAAGCGGAGGCTAGCAATAAGACAATTATTACCTTACTAAAGAAGATGCTGGTAGAGAACCCTCGACAATGGCACGATACTTTGTATGAGACACTTTGGGCTTATCGCACTTCTAAACGGAATCCCACCGCAACAACGCCGTACGCACTCATGTTTGGTCATGACGCTGTCTTACCGTTAGAAATTAACGTTCATTCCCTACGCGTGCAAGAACAGCATCATTTGATCGGTGAAGATTACGTTCAGGCAATGTGGCAGGAACATGAAGATTTAAGCGAGCAACGCTTGGCAGCTTTGGACAATTTGGTGATGGAAAAACAGCGTATCGCCCGCGCCTATGATAAGAGGACGCGTGGTCGTAGTTACAAAGAAGACGACCTCGTCTGGAAGGCTATTTTACCCCTTGGTGAAAAATTAACCGGTCGCGGTAAATGGAAGCTGCAATGGGAGGGACCCTTTGTTGTACAACGGATCTTGGAGCGTGGGGCTTTTCACCTCAGAGACGTCGATGGCGACATCCATAGCAACCCCATTAACGGCCGCTTCTTGAAGAAATATTACCCGAGTGTTTGGGAGTTTGAAGATCCCCCTGATCCATTTCTGGCCCAGGCTGGGGGGCAAACCTAATCTTCATCGGCTCGCATCATTTCTCTATAATCGTCCGGCCTTTTCTTAGTGGCCTATGATTCATGTCTTTGCTTCCCCTATGAACATTGGGGGGCAACTCAATATCTATTTTAGCCTTATTTGAGGCCATATATATGTAATAGCCTATACATGAGGCTTCATTATTGTATTCATTCTCCAAGTTTGTTTTTCAACTTTTCAAAATTTTCACATTTTAAGTCTGTTCGTTTATCCTTGGCAAAGTGTGTTAAGAATAAGTGTACGAGCCTATACAAGAGGCTTTGTTTTTAGACTAACAAATTTTTGCAGATTTCTGCTCAAAGCAAGAGTTTCATTCATAAAGTGGCTTTGCGGCCAGGAACATACAACAAAACAGATCAATACAATTACACATGCAATTACAAGGCCAAAGGTGGCTCTGAAAGGAACATAAAGCTTAAAAGTGACTCGATCTGGTTGCGGGGAGAAGGATCTGGGCGCTACCACTGGCATTCTTCCTCTCTTCACTCAGATCCTCCTCCGGTCTAAGTCGCCACTGCTGTCATCGGTACCGGAGGAAGAGGGAAGGAAATAATCCTTCATACCCCTTCCTTGGGCCTTTCCTCCGGGCAGGAGTTGGGGTCTAGAGCGAGCGCGACTCACAACCACATCTACCTCCTGTGGAAAAACAGAAGCCTCGTAACCGGGCCCCGGAGGTAGACCGCGGAAGAAGAACAGTAGACCTCAAAGTGGCCTTCCGCCCTTCTTCCCCATGCTCCTCGCGGGCAGTCTGAAGAGACGGACTCCTCAGAATCTGGTTCTGCTGCGTTAGGAGCGCGACATGTTCTTCGGTTTAACTGAGACTGGCAAGTTCATCCAGATTTTCAGAAACCGAAGACATGCCGCCGGACCTGAGATTAGGCCATGAGGCCTACCCAGGTCTTGAGATTAAGCCATGATGCCTATGAATTTGTGGCTAAGGGTGAAATCATGAAAGGAAGATTTTAGAAACTGAAGAAATAGCAGCAGGTCTTGCGAGGTTATCTTTGGGGAAGACATGATGGTTTGTTTACTTATGTTCTCTGAGTACCGGTATTTATAGTGCCAATCCTATGCCGCGCGATAAGCCGTTGAAGTACTTTCAATGCCATCAATAAGAGAATCAATGCAGTTAAATGCTACAATCTCTGAAATGGAAGATATTGAAAGCGCGTGGGAAGCGGTGTAGTCTCCAAGGAGATAACCGCCCAAATTGGGCTTATCTTTTCAACGGTTTTGCCTGTCATTAATTACTGGAGTTTAAATGATATTTGGGCCAAGCAAAGTGGGCTAAATATTGAATATTAAGTTTAATGTCGTTCATACAAAGCAAAATGGGCCTGAAGTAAGAGGCCTAAAGTTTTCGACCCGCATGGGTCAAGCGAAGTAAATGTTCGTCCAGACGAAAACTAGCGTCGGCAGCAGCTCGCTCCGCTTGACGTACTGCTTCACGCACTTGAGCTAAGTTCTGAGACATCGCCTCGAACGCTGCTAGGGGTTGCTCTAGCTGAGGTTCCTCTTGCTCAAGTTGGGCCGTCACCACCACTAACTGGGCCTTTGCTTCGATCAATTGGGCCTGAAGCTCTTGAATGTGGGTCCGAAGGTGGTTCTGCGAGATCCGTAGGTCCCTAACGAGAATAGCTCTATCGCCTAAAGAGTCGCGGGATGCTTCTGCCTGTTGTGCAAGACCACGATAGTGAGCTTGAACCTGCCTAGCTTGAGCAGTCGCGGTCGTTCTTTCATTAATCCGCGCAGGGAGGTTTTGTAATAGCTCATATATCTCGATAAACTCGGCCTCGGTGATAGTTCGTTCGCGGCGAAGCACCATCAAATATTCTTGAGCTCTGGCAGGCGCGCCCGGCAATAAAATGTCAGGACCCAAAAGTCACTGCAGCCCGTCCCTCGCTTCATCTATAACTCCTGGAGGAGCCACTTCGAGTATGCGAACCAGCCTTTCCAGCCTGTTAGGAGGCGCGGGAGGGGGAACATTAGCGATAGCGTTAGTGTCAACAGCGGCCGCGGCAGGGGCTTCTTGAGGCTCGACGATGGGGGCCACGTCTGGTTCCGGTTCATTTGTCCCAGCTCCTACGTCAAGAACGTGGGGGGCAGGCTCTTGGGCCACCATGCCTTCACCAACGGGCTCAGTGGGATCAGCGACAGCGATTTTCTCAGCAACAACATTACTCTGCAATTGAGGAAGGATTATCAGATACACAGAGATAATCAAGAGCTGAGGCATTGATTTTGGGACGGGGGTTACCTGTGCGACCGGAAGCTCGTCTGGAATTGCTATCGGTGCAGACTCTTGAACGGCCTCGCCGGGGGTTGGATCAAGCGATACCTGCGCTAAGGGTTGTACAGAGATTGCCTCCTCAGGCGGTACATCCAGAAGGGCTGTACTTTCTTCCAGCTCGGGTGAACTGTCCTCTATGATCTGCACATGAATCGAGGCCGTATGTACATCGCCGGCGGTGCTGGCAGGAGGTGGAAGGTTTTCGGGACCCGTGGGCGCTTGCGCTTGTGAAGCAGATGTTCCTTGACTAGCAGCTGAAGAGCCTTCCTCAGCATGTCCAAAGGGCCGGCGACGAACCTGCGAGTAAAAAAGGTTAATGAAGTGTGGGCGAGAGCGTAGATAATTTCTAGGGGGAACTCCCTGGCTCTTACCAATCGATCAGCAGGTGGTTCATCTCCTGCCCAGGGGTCAGTGCGAGGGTCCGAGCGGCTGCGCTTGCGAGCCAGAGCAGCTGCGACCTGTCAAAATCGAGAGATTAGAACTTAACCCGCAGAATATGATCCTAAAGATAGAGGATTCTTACGGTTTGTGGATTGTCATCATCAGAAGAAGAATCTTCAGCTTCAAGCTCAGCGAGCACCGCTTTCTGTTTTCCAGATTGTCCGGCGGTCGGGGAAGCGCTAGTTGTACGGCGGCCAGAGCGCGGCGCACTCCCCTAATACAGAAAAGTATGAGTAAAGGGAGAGCAATGAAGAAACTTGCAGAGGGTAAAGTTACGATACTCACCTCTGGAGGGGGTTCGCGAATCACGATACCAGCCTGGGCCGGGCGAGGGACCTGCACCGGTCGTACCACCTGAAGAGGCTGGGGTCTTGTAGCATCTTCAGAGAAGCGAGCGAGCATCTCAATATCGGCAGGATAGGGGGTCCTCAGCTCTCCGAAGAGGGTTGTAAAGAGTTCATCGTCCGATTGAGTCCAACAATTGACGGAGACTTCTGCCCACCAAATCTCGTATCCTTCTTCGGTTCCGTCCATAGCGTCGATGGTCTGAGCCCAATCAGGAAGATCAACTAGCGCGAGCATGCTCTATGCTGGCGGGGGTCCGGAAGGGGGCCCAAATCTGCGCCAAGAGGTATTGTAGTTCCAGGCATCGTATAGAGGGAATGGTACCAATTGAACAAGACCGAACTGGCGGGCAAAGTGGTTGGGGGCATAAAGCTCATAGCTGAGTTCGTCAGCGGCAATCCTGATGTCTAAGCAGGAGATCGCGAGGCGAAAAACCAGGCGAGCGCGGTTGGTGTAGCGAGGATCGCCAGGAAGAAAACCATATTCAAGCAAAGAGGGAATCTTCTGCCCAGAATTATGTCGCAGTATGGCATCTCATCCAGTAGGTACAGATAAGAAAAACACTCAGAATAAGGGGGGATGAGTACTTTGCCTTGCGGCTAAACCATCGACCTAAGAGTTGATCGGCCGGTGGAAGTAGTGGGATGTCATCGCGGTGGAAGAATGGAAAGTAAGTCTGGATCCAGAAGTCCAAAATCCAGAAGGGGCCGGACATGTTGGTCTCGAATGGGTGCATCGTCGCTTGGTATAGCATGCGGTAGAGGGCTCCTAGTACCGGTTGTCCGAGCCTGACATTGCGGCCTTTGTAGAGGGCCATCGCTAAGGAGGTCCAAGTCCCCGTGGGCTTATAGGAAGAGGTGCAGAATATGAACTTACAAAGCCAATACTCAAGAAAAGCAATTCCGCCGGTTGCATTGTGTTCCCGGCAGTAATACGCCAACCATCACTGGTATGAGCCACTGTGGGCGCTACGACCGTGCTGGGCCATGGTCGAGGTGAAGTTGACCATGCACATAAGGTTCGCCATCGATGGGCAGACCAGTGATGGCGAGGATGTCCAACAGAGTGATGCTCATTTGACCAAATCTGAAGTCAAATGTGTTGGTGGCGCTATTCCAGAAACAAAAGAAAGCAGCGAGCGGCAAGCGGTTGCCACCGCGAGGAAGATGAAAACACAGGTCGATAGTATGGGTGATACCTGCTGCGTTCCAGCGAGCCAGATCCTGTGCCCGCGTCTCGCGATACCAGGAGGTCTCCGGTACACTAATGGAGGATGGCCAATTCCCTATTTTGGCTCGATGGTTTTGGGCACCCCAGCCACTAAAATCTCCAGAAGTCCTTCGAAGGACTGGAATGGGTCGGCGAACGGGCAGGTCGTAAAGAGCGATAGCGTCGTCTGGGATAACGCCTTGCGCCGCTGGGCCCAGTCCGGTTTGATGGTCGGAAAAGCAAAGGAGCAGGGGTCGATGAATAGAGGTTTGAAGACGAATGCGAATACCGAGGTTGGTGCCCCAAGTTTGGGCAGCCTTTTCATTTAACTCCTCCTCTTGGTAGATGATGATTTTCTTTGGGGGAGCCATTTCTGGGTGCTTGCAGAGGAGATGTTGGCAGAAATGGGTTTTTCTGGGTTTAAGAGACTGGAAGGGTTTCTGTTGTGACAGGTTTGCGGCTGTGGGTTTAAATAAAGGATTTTGTGAGGGAAACGATGTGACAGAAAGCGTTTCGCAAATGAAAGGACCCGGCCTTCATTAATGGCATCGTTTCAAGCGACCGGCGCGTCTTTCTAGTCCCCTTCAATCAGTTACATCTTCGCGGGCTTGATTTCGGGGCCTGGGGGGCAATGTTTGAGCCCAAAGGCATTTTTGGCAAGGTCCTTTGGTGGGTTCAAGCCAGTGGGCCGATATCTGTGGCCCAAAAATAAAACTACTCGGGTCTGGGTTATAGCTTCGCCCATTCCGTGACTCATAAGGAGACGAAACCTTCTTGAGTTTGAGTAGTAGCGATGAAATAGGAAACTACAATTAAGAATCCTTCCAAGGCAAGGAGCAGTCGAAACCCTAGGGTACAAGTACAGGGTTAAGCGGTGAAATCAAGGACATCTCTCGAATCAACTAATCCCAGCGATTACAAAGACTCCCCGGAGTAAACCTTCAACCTCGTTGAAACCCGGTGACCGCCCGCCAGTCCTAGTCTCCTCGCGAGCCGACTGTCAACATCACCAGATCAACCTGGCGACCGTGCTTCCAGTCCTAGTCTCCTCGTGAGCCGACTGCCAGTACTACTGCCACCGACACAACCAGCGAAGCAAGGGTAACGCCCTCGCACCCAGCGAAGCTAAAGTCACTCTTTAGCAAAACCCGTGCTTTCTCACAACTTCCCAGTGATTGCTCTGCTTAGTCTACTACACTAAGTATCGATACAGTGAACGCGAAGAGATCACACCCAAAGTCCTTATCCGTAAGGCAAAAAGTCCTTTCTTGGAAGGCAAGAGAAGAACCCTGTGACGAGGTTGGTGCTCTCCTCGTTCACAGCGCTTGAAGAAGTCAGGTCAAAGGACTACCCCAACAACTGCACCCCGCGGTGCTGGCACGCCTGCTCAATCACACGCTCAAAAGAGACTGTTTGCACACCAACTGGTTTTGGAGCCAAACAACAAGCTTTGCATTTTTTTCTTCAGGCATAGAAATCTTCTAGCTTTGGAACTAATCCTTCTTGAAACCTAGAAATTCAGCTTTGGAACTATCAGGACCACTGACCACGTTGAGTGCAACTGTCCCCTTTTTCCTTCCACCTAGTTTTCCAGCTGGTTGGAGAAATATAGGAAAGACATCCAAGTCAAACTTGGATGGAAAGACTTCCACACAAGTGTCATCGTTCGCCTTGTCAATCACATAACCCAGAAGAGTAGGGTCAATGTGTCTGCAGTATTGCCAAAGCCAGAAGACTTCAAAGTCAATCTAACTACAAATCTCAAAAATTTGAATGCGATACCTATCAGAATTCAATGTATTGAAACACTTGATGGAACCTCAAAGCACGCATCTACTTTAATTGTGTCTTATTTTTCCTAGTAATTACAGAGAGATAGAAGAAGACTTGAAAGTCAAGCCAATCCCAGATTATCTCATGGAGGCATTCTTTTTTATTTTTTTTTTCCCTCAATTCCAAGTACCTTCTAAAAGCCACCACAACCATCTACACTTAGTTAAAGCCCTCACTGCATTTGTGCTTGTGTCTAAAAATTTGTTAAAAGAAATGACAATTTTTTACCTCCATCTCGTCCTTTTGTTAATGGTTGAAGGGTGAATATCTCACATCAAGAAAATGACAAAATAAAAATATAACTTACAAGTGGATGACGTATTCCTAGTTGTACCGAATCCAACACCTAATAGAGACAATATCGGTGCGGTAGTAAGCCATGTACCACCCTTGTTGTTGTTTTAGAGTAATCATTGCTTGTGTTACTAACTCGTCCCTGCATATCACAGCAAGTGTATTTAAGCCCAACAACAATCACTATTCCATTTCAAGAAAGTCTCATATTAGATTCTTCTTCATTCTGCAAGCTCATAACTTGGAATTCGAGCAGTCGGTATTGTTGCTGTTCTTGGCTAGGGGTAAGTTGCCCCTGAGTTATCAAATGTTCTTATTATCTAGTAAATTCTCAACATACTAAATAAATGAAAAGAAGGAACGTTCTTTTTACTTTTGAGCTTTCATCCCCTAGCTTTATTAGCTCTATATTATTCTATAGGCCTGAAACTTCGGTCACTTTCAGACTCATTCCAGTCTTCCTCACATTCCCAACTATTCTATTCCCAAGTCCTGAATTGCCCACTTGCTGTGCAATTATAATATCCAAGGAAGAAACTCCAAACTCATGGAGGCAATTTCTCCATTTCGTGATATATACAACTACCAGACTAAGACAGTCACAACAAAGTCTTCCAAATAAGCCACAAATTCACCAGATTAAGGCAATTTCTCTAGACTGAGACGTCTATTATTGCTTTGAATGCATTGACTCATTCATTCTCAAATACACCACAAAAAACTATAAAGAAAATAAATTGTTACAATTGCAGTTATCAAAATAATTGATCATGAGAAATACCTCTTTCCCAGTGTCTCATTTTTCTTGGAAGTTGCCCATCGATAGAGAGGGGAGGACTTCAAATTCAAGCCTGGAACATATACTATGGATGCATTTTTCCAATTACATGACCTTATAAAGCCACCATGCACCAGTCCACAACCATTACCAGCTCCCAATTATCACTTTCCTACACTACATTTGTGCCTGCATCTAGACCTTTGCTTAAAACATGCCCACTATGTTCCTCCATTTCTTCCTTTTCTTATTCACAACCACTGTTACTAACCTCATCCCTGCAGTTCATAGCAACTGTATTGAAGCCGAGAAACAATCATTGCTCCGTTTCAAGAAAAGTGTTGAATTTAATTCTTCCGTATCCACCAAGCTTATCACATGGAATTCGAGTACTGACTGCTGTTCTTGGCTAGGTGTAAATTGTAGCACCAATGGGCGTGTTGTCGGACTTGACCTCAGCCGGGGGTCTATCTCTAGCAACATTGACAATTCAAGCAGTCTCTTTCAACTTCAACATCTTCAGAGTCTCAATTTGGCTGGTAACAACTTCTATGGCTCTTCAATTCCATCTGCAATTGGAAATCTTAAGATGTTGTCAAGCATAGATATTTCAAGTTGTAGTTTCACGGGATCAGTTCCCAAGTCGATTGAAAACCTCACAGAATTGGCTGACCTGTACATGTCAGGGAACAGATTTAATAGTCCCATTAGTTCTATTCACTGGGAAACCCTTCTTCATCTCAAAATCCTCGATTTGAGCAACAATCAACTGTATGGGACTATTCCTTCATCTGTTGTTTCTCTTCCCAAACTAGAAATATTAAAACTATCCCACAATTGGTTCTCGGGTCAAGTCCCTGAATTTTCCACTACCTCTTCACCCGTACTTGCCACCCTTGATTTCGAAAAAAACAATTTGGAAGGACCAATACCAACATCTATCTTCAATCTTCAAGGGCTTCTGAATCTCAATCTTTGTTCAAATAACTTCAGTAGCTTTCCTTTTAGTGGTCCTCAGTTGCCCAAAATTCTTTCATCGGTTGATCTTTCCCACAATAGCATGTTGTTTGATTACAATGGCAGTAATTCCTCCTTCCTTCAAATTCACTACTTGGTATTGGCTTCTAACAAGTTGAGAGCATTCCCAGATTTCTTGAGAAATCAGTTCATATTATACTACTTAGACCTTTCAAACAACCAAATTCAAGGCGAGATACCTAATTGGATTTTGAGTCTCAAATCTCTTACTACCCTTGATCTTTCTGGCAACTCCTTGGTGACTCTAGAAGCTCCTTTTCCTAATTCCACTTCTGCTTTATCTTATCTGGACCTTCATTCCAACAAGCTTCAAGGCGAGATACCTAATTGGATTTTGAGTCTCAAATCTCTTACTACCCTGGATCTTTCTGGTAACTCCTTGGTGACTCTAGAAGCTCCTCTTCCTAATTCCACTTCTGCTTTATCGATTCTTGACCTTTGTTCCAACAAGCTTCAAGGTATCCGTTCCTCATCTTCCTTCCTTCAGCTTGGTCACTTAGGATTAGCTTCCAACAAGTTGACAACATTCCCAGACTTCTTGAGAAATCAATCCTATTTAACCTACTTGGATCTCTCAGACAACTATATTCAAGGACAGATACCCAATTGGATTTGGACCTTCGAACTTCAAGAACTAAATCTTTCTTGTAACTCCTTAGAAAGTTTAGAAGCTCCTTTTTATTCTACCTATGATCTGTCTTCGGTTGATCTTCATTCAAACCAGCTTCAGGGACATTTCCCCTTGTTTTTAAGTAGTAGTTATCTAGATTATTCAAGAAATAATTTCAGCTCTAGTATACCGACCGACATTGGTGACTTCATTTATGCTGAGTCTTATCTTTCTCTTTCAAGCAATAACCTTCACGGGCCTATTCCAGAATCAATATGCAATGCAAGTGGTATGATTCTTGATCTGTCCGATAATTTATTGAGTGGAACCATTCCCCAATGCTTGACTCAATTACCTTCGTTGTCCGTCATTGATTTGAGAAGAAACAACCTGAGTGGCACAATTTCTGATAATTTTCTCAAAAGTTGTGAGCTACAAACTCTCGACCTCCACAACAATCAGATACAAGGTCAGTTTCCAAAATCTCTTGTCAACTGCTCAAGGCTAGAGGTTTTAAACATTGGAAACAATAACATAATTGATACTTTTCCATGCTTTTTAATGAGCTTATCCACCTTGCGTATCCTTGTTTTGCGGTCCAACAAGTTTTATGGAAGCATTGGATGTCCCAAGACCAATGGCACATGGCCTGTGCTTCAAGTAATAGATTTAGCCCACAACAATTTCAGTGGTGATATGCCAGGAAGAATGTCCCTGAATTGGCAGGCTATGGTGTCTAATGAGGATGGTTCTGCAACTAACCTTGGATTTTCTTCTAATCAGCCGAGCAGGACCATTACCTTTCATAATTGTCGGTATGTTGGTCCTGTGTTGGACAGGTATAATGTAGAGAATAAAATGATGAGAATGACGAGTTGTTCTATAACAAAAAGTGGTGTTGACATTTATTATAAAGATGCAATCACGACTATCATCAAAGGTTTAGAGTTGGATATGGTTAAGATTCTAACTATATTCACCTTGATTGACTACTCCTGCAACAAATTCAACGGATCAATACCTGAGGAAATAGGAGAGTTGAAATCACTATATGCCCTCAACTTATCCGGTAATGCTTTTACAGGAAAAATCCCATCATCATTTGGTAAGATGCAACGACTGGAGTCCTTAGATCTCTCAAAGAACCACTTGAGCGGCCAAATTCCCCCACAGTTTGCAAATCTCACTTTCCTTGCATTCTTGGATCTCTCAAATAATGAACTGGTTGGGAGGATCCCAACCAGCACTCAAATTTCAACATTTCCAAAAACCTCATTCGAAGGTAACAAAGGATTATGGGGCCCTCCTTTGACAATGGATGCAGTATTGCCGCCACCAATTTTAAATGGAAGCTCAAGTAATCCGAATTCTGGAGATGAGATTGATTGGGATGTTATCTGTGTTGAGATTGGATTTACATGTGGGTTTGGAATTGTCATCGGGTCACTTTTATTTTGCAAAAAATGGAGGAAATGGTATTACAGAGTTATGCGTAGTATTCTTTTCAAGATATTCCCTCAGCTGGAGCATAGATTTGGTAATCATAGAAGACACGTGTTCATAAACACAAGGCGTTGAAATTGTTCGAATGCAGCTGAACTCCATAATGCTTGAGCATCACTCGAGTGTCTTTCGGCTGCTCTCAATCCTATTCTGTGTTCTCAGCAAATATTTATAGGTTTCGTTAGGACTTTGTTTACTTTTTTCTTATTTTTAGTATGTTTGTTAGCTTGGTTCTTGTTTTGGTGCTTTTATGTTTTGGTTTGTGTATTGTGAAAATGATTTAAGCCTAGCCCCCTATTTCTTTGTATTTTTTCTGATTATTAATAAAATTTCGAATGAGGGCGATGAGTTAGTCCTTATTTCGCTTCAAAAAAAAATAATCATGGTCTTGTGGTGGCTGTTGTTGTTGGTGCTTTTGTTTTTTTTGTTTTTGGGTCTTTTGTTGTTGGTCCTCATACTAGTTCCATAGTATGTGATTCGCACATGTCAATTGACATTTTTTTGTTATCTGAGAAAAAAAAACACAGTTTTTAACAGTTTGTTAAGGATGTTTCCTATTTATGTGGGAAACTTATTCTTGTTTTATGGAGATAATACATTTACTTTAATTATCATTTAATCTAAAATAATTGAATTACTATTGCTTCCTCAAGTATAAATTGTCACGCCCTGAATTTTGAATAAATAAATTCAAATCCGAAATGCGAGAACCAAACAATCACAAGAAGACACTTAGAAATTTTTTTTCAATTAAATCAAGCAACTAAACAAACTGAGCTAACAATGTCAATACCGACTCGTTCTTTAGAGTCACATATTACATTCCGAGAGTTTACAAATTAAACTAAATAACAATTCAATAAGTAAACGCACCCACCACACTCACTACACAGCGGAAGGCTAAAACCAAAGCACCATACTACGTCCAACCTACAGCAGCAACATCACCTCAGCTTCGACGACTATTACTCCCACCTGCACAATAAACCCTACACCATAGAATAGTGCACCGGGATTGTAAACAACAAACCCGGTTAGCTTTTTAAGCCCGTATGAGTAAACTCAAATAAAGTGACTCACGTCACGCATGCTTATAATTTCTCCACTCGTGAGAAGAATTAAAGCAACAATATTTAATTCCACAAAATACATGCTTTCACCATCTTAGCCTAACATAAACAATATGCAATTATCACAACAAAAACGTCAAGTTCAAATTAAACAATAACATGCTCAATAATTTCAACCCAACTAAAAACCCACATGCTCTGTCTCTCAATTCATTTTATCTTATTTCCCACAATCTCTAATTATACAAATAACTCCCAATATTTTAAACATTTTACGTCCCCACAATCTATCAAATCACCATTCCTTAGCCTCAACGGCACAACCAGGAAATCATACTCATTTCCCTCAACATAACGCGGTTGCCAAAATCATGTCATCCCAACTCATTTTCCAATCACTACAGATCATAACCCACAATAAGAATTAAGCAAAATCAGTAATCCCTGCATAGAAACTTAGTTCAGGAGATCACATGAAAACAAACAAAAGAATTCATAATAATCCCTTCATATAACTTAGTTTAGGAGATTACATGAAAACAAACAAAAGAATTCATAGCAATCCCTGCATATCACTACTACACAAAAGGCTTCACACGACGGTTTAAAACTGTCGTCTCACGTTTTGCATTTCCGTGGTCTATCGAGGCGTCGTCTGATGAAACGCTGTCAGACGATGGTTTTCAACCGTCGTATACCGATCATTGGGTCGACGGTTTGCAGCTAAATCCGTCGTCTGATGGACCGGCAGATCTGCCGACATGCTGTCGACGAGCTGTCGACATAAATATGCCGTGGTGTGACTTCTACTCATACCACGGTTTTTAGGATTCTAGCGTGGTGTGACTTCTACTCATACTACGGTTCAGTGTGTGTGTGCCTTCACACGACAGATATAACTCGAACCGTTGTATTGTGACATTTGAGACGATGGTTTTTGCT
>BDJD01005120.1:27787-41638 GCA_002564525.1 Rosa multiflora | reverse complement strand
CCTTGGAACCTTTAAATTAACGAATTGGTATTAGTGGTATTATTTGGGCTAAATCCGAGGAAAATTGGGAGGTGAAATTATGAGGAATTGATTTTAGGAATTGTATTAAATTATTGAAGAATTATTCACGGAATATAATTGTGTACAGGACGACGTACCGAGCTATTGCTCGATGACGGAACACGAATGCATGATCGTCGGAATAGTACTGTGAGTGGACTTTTGTTTTAAATAGCGATGCATGCATTTATTTTCTTAAAATAATGCTGTAGTGATTATTCATATTACTTTTTGAGGAAATGAATTAATTTGCGGAAATTGATTTCGAATTATATCATGGATTTGCTTTCAATAATTAGTTTCAAGGGTTGGTTTTGATTTATAATATTATTTGATGAATTCCTTATTTCCGAGGTAAATTTCCGGAATTAGGCATATCCCTAATCACCGAGTTAAGCTCCTGGAAGATTTTTAAGATGAGTTTCGATGGAGTTGGATATTCTCAATTGTTTATTGACTTTCGGTTTTGGCATCGGTAATGCCTAATTAAGGATTTTGGATTTGGTTGGCTTCTTGGAGATTTTGAGAGATTTTTTGGAAATGGGATTTACCTATACTAATTTCCGGTTTCGGTTACGGATTTGAGAATATTTTGGGCGTATGGGACACGCCGTCGATTTATTTCTATTTCTCACTTATCCATTTTGAGATTGAGAGTAATCTTGGCGTGTGGGGTCACGTCGTTAAATACATGGTTTCTATCTCGTGAGAAATCTGGGGAAGCTACATGGATTTACTGGTTTTCGATGATTTTTCCTCACCATATGCGGGTTATGTGATTAGATCTCCTCCTCACTGACTTTGTGTTAATGAGTGGAAGTTGAGGTAGCTTGTTCTCCTCCTCACCTACTTTGTGTTGGTGAGTGGCAGTTGAGGTAGCTTGTTCTCCTCCTCATCTACTTTGTGTTGGTGAGTGGCAGTAGAGGTGATTTATTCTCCTCCTCACGTGGGTGGCAGTCGAGGTTACTAGTTCTCCTCCTCGCACAATCTATGTGTGAGTGGCAGTTGAGGGTAGGTAGAGCCTAGGAGGCTCCATTTCCCGTATGGTGATATCTCTTCCCCATATCCTATCATTTTTCGACTAGCGGGGCCTAGTCTGATTTCCGTGTAACCAGCGGGGCTGGTATTATCCTGTTGAGTATTGGAGTTTCGATCTTTCCTCTCAGTTGTTTGTGACTGGCGGGGCTAGTCGGCTTCTCTTGAGCGGAGCTTCTCGTGATTTGTTTTATGAATCGTTGCATGCATCGAGAGTTTTTAAGGAAATAAATGTGGGAAAGTATAAAATCCATTTGGTTTAAAAATTGTTTATTTTTGTCCACTAACGCTAACGTATTTTATGTACTTTCCCCTGGGCCCTTCGGTTTCAAATGCCCAGTTTGCAGGCGAATTGGTTGAGGTCGGGCGTACACGGAGTTGAGGCATAGTCAACAGCATGGCTTCCGCATTTGCCGTTGAATTAGGTTTTCCTCTTATACCTTTCTGTTAGAATTGCTCTGATTACCTAAGGGATTTATGCTATTCGAGTTGAGATGTGTGTTTTGTGAATTGGAGACTGATGTTGATTTGGGGAGCAGGGTGGCTCCAGGAGCATAAAGAGGAATTGATTGAGAAGTGTAAATGTTTTCTACAGGTTTGGGTAGCCCATTTTAGGGGAAGTTCTGCCAAATTTTTGGTAGAATTTCTTCTAAGGTGGGCCCCGCATGGTCACTTCGGATTTCAAGGTGAAATCCGGGGCGGGTCCTGTCAATACAGGTACAATACCTAGCATCACAACCCTAATGCATTCTACCACTCCACTTGGTAGCAACTAAAACATCTGATGAATTTCATCCCTGTACACAACACCACAACAACTCTGCTAACTATAGCACTGCACACAAGCTACACAAGAATTCAGAATCCTGTCCGCAAACAGTATCTGCATCAACACATCGATAATGCAACCCTTGAGTTACAAGAATTGCAAATGAAACCGTCATTTCAATTCAAATCAACCAAAGCATATGCATCACAACTCAATAAGTGTCCACCCATCCTGGGACACAAAATCAATCTAAGGTCTAGCCCCACCTGCCCTACACATTAATGATTACCTGACATTGTAATCATAATCAAAGTGATATAGATCCTCTACTACCTCAACAATGAAGGATGCATCACACAACATACCACACTGAAAATTAAATCATAAAGACAATAGAGCATACATTAAAACTTAATAAGTGTTCTACCACCTTAGAACACAAATCACGCTAAGGTCTAGCTTCACCCAACTCACACATAAATCAACACATAACATTACACACATAATCGTTGTCACATAGACCACCACCCAGTACTGCCACACAAGCTCTACAAGTACTGCCATATAAGCTGCTACAAAAGCACTACTGGCACTGCCATAAAGGCTGTCACACAAGCACTTCACTATGCAAACAACGTTACAGTGAAACCATTCCAACTCACAAGGGATTTGTTTCATCAATCAAAACTACACCAAGGTCTCAATCCCCATCAAAATAAGGCATGCATAATCACTACAGGGCATTCCACAACACAAATGTAAATTATAGAAAACCACCATTGTACAACAATAGAGATGGATCACTCCGCAAAAGGTAGCTACACGCACAAGTCTAACTATAGACATCATGCAAAAACCCATCACCGCACAATCAATCTCAATACTACACCAAGAAGTCAGACCACACCCAAGGTCAGCATAGATACCTCGGAGTCACCTTAAACACATAACAGTATGCTGAATAAAATGCTCCACTAAGACACCACGCAATTAAACAAGATGACTATCCCCTAATAAGCACCTTCCACCCAATACCTCTGCCGATTTAACTTAGGAAGGCGCAACTACACTCGATCAAATACTTGCACCGACTTTAGATACAAGCATTGGTCAAACACCATGACCCTAACCAATCAATTTCAATCGTACAAAAGTTCAATCTAGAGGTTCCCATTCCTCAAAAGACTACAACTCAAAGAAGCTACACCAAGCTCCTACACTTCACTTACAGAGCCGATCTATGCTCTGACGACTTAACGCTCTAGACGACACCTAACACTCCACATACCCAATGACTATGTCAATACCGAAGAGTATATGATGGGGATCCGCTGCAGATGGGCCATCACTCGAGCAGTACTGACTGTCACCAAATATGTACCTTACGCTCAGATACCAAACTGTCACGCCCCAAATTTTGAATAAATAAATTCAAATCCGAAATGCGAGAACCAAATAATCACAAGAAGACACTTAGAAACTTTTTTCAATTAAATCAAGCAACTAAACAAATTGAGCTAACAATGTCAATACCGACTCGTTCTTTACAGTCACATATTACATTCCTAGAGTTTACAAATTAAACTGAATAACAATTCAATAAGTAAACGCACCCACCACACTCACTACATAGCGGAAGACTAAAACCAAAGCACCATACTACGTCCAAGCTATAGCAGCAACATCACCTCAGCTTTGACGACTGTTACTCCCACCTGCACAATAAACCCTACACCATAGAATAGTGCACCGGGATTGTAAACAATAAACCCGGTAAGCTTTTTAAGCCCGTATGAGTAAACTCAAATAAAGTGACTCACGTCACGCATGCTTATAATTTCTCAACTCGTGAGAAGAATTAAAGCCACAATATTTAATTCCACAAAATACATGCTTTCACCATCTTAGCTTAACAAAAACAATATGCAATTATCACAACAAAAACGTCAAGTTCAAATTAAACAATAACATGCTCAATAATTTCAACCCAACTAAAAACCCACATGCTCTGTCTCTCAATTCATTTTATCTTGTTTCCCACAATCTCCAATTGTACAAATAACTCCCAATATTTTAAACATTTTACGTCCCCACAATCTATCAAATCACCATTCCTCAGCCTCAACGGCACAACTAGGAAATCATACTCATTTCCCTCAACATAACGCGGTTACCAAAATCATGCCATCCCAACTCATTTTCCAATCACTACAGATCACAACCCACAACTGTACCCACAATAAGAATTAAGCAAAATCAGTAATCCCTGCATAGAAACTTAGTTCAAGAGATCACATGAAAACAAACAAAAGAATTCATAGCAATCCTTGCATATAACTTAGTTCAGGAGATCACATGAAAACAAACAAAAGAATTCATAGTAATCCCTGCATATAGTTTAGTTCAGGAGATTACATTAAAACAAACAAAACAAAATACAGTAATCCCTGCATATGACTTAGTTTGGGAGATTACATTTAAAATCAAACAATTAGAATGACACGGAAAATAGATAAAGAAGTCAAATAACTCATACCAGAGTCGATGATCACCCATCAACACCAAAGTCGATGATCACCCATCAACTCCAAATAAATCATCTCATAACATGACTCGTTTTCAAAATTCGACATCCTTACCCCTTAAGGTAACATACATCCCAAAAGTGATAAAAAAATCATATTATCCCAACTCACCCATAATATGAAAATCAAGTCCCTCTTGGACAATAAAAGAAAGAACCCACATGACACTCTCAATTAAAACATGTATTCAAAGGCTTCATGTAACTCTCGTGTTACTCCCCTGAATAAACAATGGCAGACAGACTAGAGCTCTAACTGAATCGGCCGAGGTTCAAACCTACGACAATGATTGCCTCTTTCACTACTTGTGACTCGGATCCGTAGACCCGAAAACATTTAAAGTCCCACGTGACTCAAAACTTTACCGAACTCGACTACTTATTCAACACAATAAGCAACAGTTCAAAACGATATTTTGAATAAATCATAATTCACTCATATCACAATGTCACGCCATCCAATATATATATTCCACTAATACCAACTATAGTTTTATAAATTATACTTCTCGAAAATCATTTTATATCAAAACATTGTTTTAACTTACCCATGAACCGTTGTCGATCAAGTTCATATATTTTAAAACAAATAATTTGTTTCGATAAATAAGATTTTTCATGCTAACATTTAAATATACTAAATTAAAACATAACTACTTTATCAACCGAAACATCATGAGATTTACTCACCTCTAACTCCTGCTGCGTCTTCTCACAACCAAGACAAGCACAAAATCATCCATACTCCGCTCACATAATTACGTCAATCACCTAATCACATCAAGGTCACACTCAATACAACACAAAATACACAAATCACAACACACAATTATATGACTATCCGACAGTCGGATCCTCATCCGAGACCATCCAATAATCTCGGAACACTTCTACGATCAATAAATCAAAACTACAAGTCGATCGAACGGCCGAATCATCACGGATCGATAACCGAAACTATCGTAATCACAAAAACCCTAACATGCTCATACGATCTCCAAAAATTACTTTTTGTGTATCGAAATGCTCGTATCAACGAGTAGATCGAAATTAGGAACAGAAACCATCCCTGAGGTAGCCGAAACCGCCGGAAAACACCACCACAGTGGCGGCACCGCCATCGGCCCAAAGTCAGAATTTGGCAAAACTTCAAACACAAAAGTTCTTCATCTCAACTCCAATTGAAACTATCATAACCACACCATAATTAGATTATGAGCCAAAAAGTAGAATTTTACCTCGCAAGCGCGAAGGATTCGAAAAACCCTAGTTTCAAAAACTCCAAAATTCGATCACCACACATCAAATCGCTGCAAGCCTTCTTGGGTGTAGCTTCTACTTCCTCTGGGATAGAAAAGCCCTCAAAGAACTCGAGCTATAGTGGCCAGAGCTGGGAGAACCAAGGCCGGCGATTTGAGGAGATTTGCAGCTCCTCCGTGCAACTTCTCGGCCTTGTAGCGTCGTCTACGGTGCTTCCCACGACGAATCACCACCCTAGACGTGTAGAGGGGACTGAGGAGAGCAGGATTCCCTTTGGAATCGAAGCAAAAGGTGGCTGGAGGAGGAAGAATGATGCCGGCGAAGGTGAGGGGCGAACCGTGGTCGGGACTGCAGAGAGAGAAAAGTTTCCCAAAATGGAAACTCTAATTTTTCTGATATTTTTCCGGAAAAATCTCATATATACCAAAATGGAAACTTTTTCCGAATGCCATAAGTTCTGCATACGAACTCCGATTTCCGCGTTCTACATGTCCACGAACTCGTATCGATGCGCTCTACGATTTCCATGAAGGAAGTTTCCACAGAATCCTAACGTATAAAAAGTCAAACTTCGTAACCCCCTAAAACGTGCTCTTCGAATAATTATTCGTCCAAAAATAATTCCACTCCACCCTCGAACCACGAAAACGTACAAACGAACACTTTATTAATCTCAGGAAACATTTAGGAATTAATAACAAATTTCTGAGGTCTTATATAAATAGTTTATTTAATCAATTTGGTTAAGAGGGGACATTTTGGATTGTTCAAAATTTAACCATTCCTATAGAATTGGCTTAAATAATAAAGGTTGACTGAAAATTAACAATTGAATTCCTGAAATAATGTAAGAGCATGACTTTACAACGTCATGTGTTGGGAAAATTTTAATAGTAGTAAGATAAATCGGATTGTAATTCTTTTAACTTCTTGAGGGATAATGATAGACTGAGAGGATCGAATACATAATGTTCTATCAATTTTAAAGGATTAAAAAGTTATTAATCATGACCCTCTCTTTTTTTCTTTTTTTTTTGAAAGGGGCTTGTGCGGCTGCCCTCAAGCCTTGATTAATGAAATTGTAGAATACAAGGGGGGACATAGAGCCTAACTCCATATTACAATAAGCATAAAGAGAACATCTTGAAATAATACCAAGACTCTCTATAAAATCTATGTATTCTAACAAGCACCAAATAGCAAAAAGTGCACGAATGGCTACTCTATTTACTTTGATATAGCGGTGACATACCGGAAATATAACTCTATCATGAAGAAGCATCATTGCAAATAGCACAGATTTCCCACTATATTGCCGCACGAAAATAAATCCGACGACACTTAATTTCATCCTGTCACTAGGAGGTTGCATCCCTTTGATCATATAAATGGCTCGCCGCCTCGCTAGGCCAGATATGGCACACTGGGTGCTCATTCCGGGACCAAGCCCACGTCGCCCTACTATAGATTGATAGGGACTTATTGCTGGCATGAAGCCACATTTTACGAAAAATAAACAATAATAAATCATAATAGAAAAACAAAGATAACATGGGCCTAGAACCAAAGCCCAGGCCCAACCACTTCCAAGCCCAAGTCCGAGTGAAAAATTGCAGCAGCAGCGACACCTCCGTCTCGCATGAACCTTCCTTGCCAGTCCACCAGCGGTGGCGTCTCCATCTCCCTTGTCGGCCCACAATCGGCAGCATCCCAACTCCGATCGGAGGTAGAGCAGACCAAAACGTGGCCAACCTACACCAAACTCTCCCCTTATCACCCTCCAACCCAGATTGGAGCCTGCAAAGATAAGATCAGAGTGAATCAGATCAGATCTTGCACGAAAACTCCATAACCCAGCCAACCAACACCAAGCCCCATCGACCCCATTTGGATTTCGCGTCGCCGATGTCAAGTCCCACTTTAGATCACCAAGCGGAGATGCCAGCCCTATCCACCTGTCAACACACCGCCACCACACCACTTCACCTGCACCCAATCTGGACCTTAACGCCATCACCACGCAACCTTCACCCCGACTGGGCGTACATCGAGAAAACCCACTATCGGACTCTAGGTCCTCTCCGGCCCGTCCGACGCCGCCGCCGCGAAGGCGTGCCGCCGGACAGGGCATGAACTTTTAGTAGAAAACGACCAGAGTTTCTCCAATATTATCAAATTAAAAACAATTTGCATATTAATCACCATTATGTACAAAACAGAACAAGAGAGAGGGAGGGGGAAAATGTACAATTGACGTGTATCCTAAAACTAATTCATGAACATCTGAACTTACTTGTTCTCAATTGCACAAAGTGTTCAGTGTTGTTTATCGGCTGGCCGGCTCAGAATGAGGGATTTTGTAAGGGGCCAAGCATTAGTACAGTAATGATCAGCCGCTCCAGAAAACTTATTAGTATTCAATCTAAACCTATTGCAGTCCCACTGCTCCCAAGGCTGTGGACAACGGTAGACATCTTATTGATGAAAGAACACACTGCCTGTTAGCTTCATTATCATCTAAAAAAAAAAAAACCCAGAATGTAACTGTAAGATTACTTCTTCCTTTAATCTTTTGACAAAAGAATTCTATTCCAACACTTTCTTTCACTAGTTAGTGTGACTAGCCATAGTAAATTTTAGGGTTATTATCACAAATGGTACCTGAACTATACCTCAATCTTATCGATGGTACCTGAACTTTAATTTTGATCACAACCAATACCCGAACTTTTCGATTTCATTTTAAATGGTACCTAGAGCCACCTCCGATCACTATTCCAACTAAAAACGGCATGGAAGGCTATCATAGTGATGATTTTTGATGATTTCGAGGGTTGTGATCATATATAGTGATGATTTTTTGGTAATAGACTTGCCTTGAACTTGTTTTTTTTGTTTTTGTTTTTTTTAGATTTGGCTTTTTTGGCTGGAATAGTGATCGAATGTGGTCTTAGGTACTATTTAAAATGAAATCAAAAAGTTCAGGTACTGGTTGTGATCAAAATTGAAGTTCAGGTACCATCGATAAAATAGAGGATAAGTTCAGGTACCATTTGTGATAATAACCCTAAATTTTATTTTTTTCTAATACGAGAAAAACAGAACCTTTACCCATCCACTGCTTCAACCCTTCCGTGAAGCTATGTTTGCTTTATCAGAGCGTTGCTTCCAATCACTGACAAAAAAATTTGTTCCAACACCTGTTCTTTCACAAGACATGTATCTTGCTTTTACACGAAGTTGATGTCCTTCACAATGTGCTTTTCTGATTCTATCTTCAAATCTGATCTACCAGCCCAACACCCGAAGTACCTCATCTTCTGAAGATTGGGCCAGCAATGCTTGGGGAATCCACATATAGTGCCACTCCTTTATATCATTAATATATCTTCCCATACATCAGCATAGGGTGGATCGTTGTGTACAAGACCATTGCCATATGTTCATAGTCCATCAGAAACTGCTGCCACCTGTTCATTTAAACAATTCAAAACTTCATAGATTTCTTTTCTTTCCTCGCGCCTTGTATCTTGGGCAAGAAACTCATCTATCTTGTTCCCCACTTGGATTGAGCTACAACCAGGAACCTTTTCTATTCCCTGTTGTCTCATAACTTGCCGATAGATCAGCACATCTTTCCACTGTCCAACTGATGCACTCAAATTGGAAACTAGAGTTATATAGCTGGGATTTGCTGGTTCCTGCTCTATAATCCGCCTGGTTACAGACTCCACCAGATCTCCATTTCCATGAATCTTACAGGAACCCAGTAGACTGGCCCAAATGACCGCATTTGGCTCCAAATGCATGTTTTCTACAAACCTGAGCGCTTCTTCCAACTTCCCGGCTCGACCTAGAAGATCAACCATGCACCCATAATGCTCTATTCGGGGCCTGATGTCAAACTCGTGTTCCATCTAATAAAAAATTCTTTTGCCCTCATCTACCAGCCCTCCATGAGTGCAAGCTGATAGAACAGCAATGAAAATCATATCGTCTGGTTTAGCTCCTCTTAATTAAACACATTGTTTCAAAGAGAGCTACTGCTTCCCTGCACCACCCATTAACAGCTAGACCTGAAACCATTGTCGTCCATGTAATTATACATCTTTGTTCCATCTTATCAAAAACAGCTTTTGCATTTTCTACATCTCCACACTTTGCATACATGTCTATTAGAGCATTTCCTAAAGGTACAGACATGTCAAACTTGTTTCTCTTAATATAAGACTCGATCCATTTTCCATGTTCAAGAGAATCCAAGTGCGTACATGCCGATAGTACACTGATCAAAGTACTCTGATCAGGCCTGCACTTGCCATCTATCAACATCTTGCAGAAAACAGAAAGAGCTTGATCAAACATGTGGTTATGTGCAATCATAGCATTCCACGATACAACATTTTTAACCGGCATCTGACTGAATATGTTCCTGGCTGATTCAACATCTCCAATGGCGGTGTATCCAGACACCATGGCGGTCCAAGAAACCTCTGTTTTCTCCGGCATCTGTTCAATTACCGATGCCTACTTTACATATGTTCTTGTTATTGTATATGCCTACTTTACCCATATCAGTATCATCATGAGACCCGTAATGTGCATCTGGGAAGAAAAAAAAATTATCTGCTTGCACAAATCCTCTGATAGTGCCTTGGTTAGTGCAGTCTTACTGGATTAGGTCCATGTACAATAGCATTCAAATCTGTGGTCACTACAGATAATGAAGTGATAAGTTTGATGTCTGGTGTCAGTGGTATTATCTGGTGTAAGTAGTTTAGGGCAGAATGCGTGATGGAAGTGGAAGTGCTTTCATTGATGCCTGTACAAATTAATGTGAGAAACAATTTTGGCTGGGGAAGTAATTCTCCATGTATCTCATGAGTTCAAAATTCAAAAACCAGTGAAAATATCAAAAATTTATCTGTGAACTGTAACTCAGTTTGCAACTTTCTAAAACCAAGTCGAACATTGCTCTCATCCATCTCTCTGATTTCAGTTTCTGATAGAATTTTTTTGTTGTTGTTGAGAATAAGAAACCTTTATTGATAACCAAAATTATATAACATGGGAATGACCGGTGGTGGACAAGAACTCCCCACTCTCCTCCCTAAAACGTAAACCAGTTACGGGTCCGTCATCCAAAATGACTTCGAGCCGAAAGGACCCAACCCCTAACCACCTATATCGCCCAACCCCTCGGGTTACAGAGAATCCCGAGAATCTCGATACCACCTCATAGACAACCGCCATAAAAACCAACGACCTTTTCTACACCGTGTCCCAATGATACTAGACCACGTGCAAGGATTGTTTGTCAGCACATTGACCATAAGATAAAACCGAAACTAAACCAACTCGTCCCCACGAATGACACCAAATCCATGGCACCTCAATTTGATCCAATCCTAGCTCAAAAGAGTAGGGACATACTACTGACCAAAAAAGACTAACCAAAAGCCTTACCAAAAATAAAACGCAAAACAAAACCTGACCAAAGCTATTACAATCAACCTCCCTCTCTCCAATTTCCCCGCAGACCACCTCCACAAAACTTGCCCTTCGAGCTCACCTCCCTAGAGATACCCAATCAATACCGCAAGCCGCATTGATACACCTACTTGTCGTCGGTCGGATCCAGATCTGGAAACAAATCCACTCCAAACCAAACCACCAAGAAACAAGAAGAGAATCACCGTGCCCTTCCACCTCGGAACGAAAACGCTCCACCCATCTGTGTCCATCAGCCTAGGAGCCCGAACCCACCTCTGCAAACATCGCCGAGCGACCAAGCTCCGAACAGAGACCAGCGCCATACGATCCATGGCATGCGGCCGCCACGATCTGGCCTCTGGCCCCTTGCTCCAAGCCTGCGCCGCCTCCAAATTCCCCCTCCACACCTGCGCCTCTGCCTGAGAGTAGAGAAGAAGCATGCAAAGCCCCGATCAACGAAGAGAAGACAAAACCCCCATCTCCCCTCCGGCAACACCTGCCATACGTCGCTGAGGCGGGAAGCCACGGTCGACGAGGAGGCGCCGCCGGACGAGTGTCAAACTCTCCGCCGCTCTTTCCAAACCCTAGCTTTCTCTCCTGTTTTCTCCGTGCTCTCGGTCTAATAATATGAATTATTGATAGAAAAACTGTTTTGAGCTGCTGAAAAAAAAAATAGTAAAGTTGACCAAGCAGGCTTTCACATTTTTCAACTGGGTCTGTCAAATCTAGATGGATTTTAGTTTTGTAAGCTTCTGCGGAGATTTGAATGTCAGTTTTCTCCTCCCTACCCTCCCTTGTTCTGCTGTCTGTAAATGGTAGTACTTTGGAAACTGGACTGATCATTCTACGGGAAGAGAGAGGGTCAGGGGATAAAGTTCGACCAAATTTTATTATGGTTCGAACAAAGACAGAAATATTGTGTCACTGGTGTGTAGGGTAAATGAATAAACTTTTACTTTTAAAATTTTTTTACTTGGCCATTTATCATTTTCATACTACCATTCTATATTTGTATAATTTTAGTAAGCATGATATGTTAGCGTGAGTCACGGTTTAGTATTAGGAATGGAATATATTGTAATTATTTCGTAGTATAGAATATATTGTACTTACCTATTATATCCTTGTAATCCTCTTTATATACCTCCACTGTGAGATGAATAAGATATCAAACAATTCATTCTCTAAATCTCGTCTTGTTTGACTTGGTATCAGAGCAAAGATCCAAAAAGGACTTTGTTTCTTTTAGCTTTTTCTCAATCCGAGGAAAATAATTGGGTTAAAAGCCAATTTTTTGTCAGGCTCTGAAACGACGTCGTTCGATGTCCTCTTTATCTTGTTCGCTCGTTCCTCCTGTTCACTCGGCTTCGTCTTCAGCCAAGAGACCTCCGGTGCTCGTCTCCTTTTGTCCAGGTGACTTCGTCGTTCATCCAAGGGCGATCGTCCAACCACATCTTCATAGTCAAGACCGGCAATCTCTTCACACAACCGTCAGTTGCTCACCTGCCAAGACCGGCGATCTCTTCAATTCCGACCGCCTTCGTCTTCAGCCCAGACACTCAAGCCGCTTCAACCCCAGTCGCAGTCGTTGCTTTGCCCAGACCAGACTCGGAAAATTACTTTGGGCACCCACCCAAAGACCGATTCTCCAGATCCGTGTTTCCAGACCGTGATCCTCTTCTCCGCCACGTTTTTTTCGTCAGCCTTCACACCGGTCGTCTGCTTCAATCTCCGGCCTCGAACAACAGTAAGCAAATCGCAACTCAACCCAGTCGACTCAACTCGGTCAACTCGACCCGGTCAACTCCAATAGGTTAAAAAAAAAAAAAATAACTATTATTATTTGTTGGAGTTGTTTCTGTTCTTATTTCCGCTGCATACTTTGAGATTTGTGTGTTTGTTGCTATTGTACTATTGCAATGGGTGGTGATGACAGTCAAAGTTCTAAGGCCAATGATGTGCAGAAGGTTGAGGTCTCTGTCAAGAGCTCAAAAGGTGGTTCTTTCGGGGATTCCAAACTCACTGGTACCAATTTCCGCACATGGAAGAAGATTATGTCAGTTTATCTCCATGGAATCCACAAAATGGGGCATGTGACTGGAACAATCAAGGCTCCTAGGGAAGATGATGTGGAGGCCTATGCCAAGTGGGAAGATGATGATGGGTTTGTAATGTCAATTTTATTTCGAGCCATGACTGATGATGTGCTACAGATGGTGGAAGAATGTGAAACTGCTGAGGCGATATGGAAGACATTGGGGGATTTGTATACCAACGAGTCTGATTTTATACAGGTTCATGAATTGATGTGTAAAGCTGCTAATATGCAACAGAATGGGCAACCAGTAGCTGTGTATTTCACCAAGCTGAAGAATGTATGGGCTGAAATTGATCAGAAGCGTCCTTGCAAGATCAAGAATCCGGAAGATCTTGTGTGGTACCAGAAGGAGAAAGAGCTAGAAAAGGTCCATGTATTCCTAAGAGGGCTTGATGAGAAGCATAGCAGTCCTAAGGGAGAATTGCTCAGAATGACAGACCCGCCTAGTTTGAACACGGTTTTTACATACATCCGCAAGGATGAGTCTCAGTAGGAGAGTGTCAAACATGCACAAGTTGAAGTATCTAGCCTAGCCATTCAGGCCAAGTCACT